>CAVMFQ010000043.1:0-33744 GCA_963680715.1 Tetragnatha montana | reverse complement strand
TCTGTGTATTTGCGTGTCGTTGTCAGATGCAACATTATAAATTATCTAAACGGTATAATATTTGGTTTCCTGAACGATATGTGCTTGTTGGACATACACAACCCCATAGGTTCCCCTTTCTAACAAATCCATACACTACCACCATTACGAAGGGCTTAAATAGCCCAACAAAATTTTAAATATGTAAATATCTCGCCCCCGTGTTACCGCGATCAACGTAAAACAGTGCGTTAGTTTGTCCAGTGAAACAATTTGTGTTTGTGATAAGAAACCTAAAAGTTATACATGGCGTTATTTCGAATAAATAAAGTGCAAAGTAAGAAAATTCTCAAAACGTCAGGCAACACAAGCAACTTAAATGCACATTTAACACTTAAACATAAAAATGTTACTTAAATACTGAAATTAGCCCGTCAACATCACATATTTTAGTCGTTGACTTTAGAAATACATGAAATGTAAAGAGCGGGACACAATTCTGACAACATTTGGGTTTTTAAGTCCGAATAACGATATTTAATTTATAAAATTAATAATTAAAATATAATATATGGATTTATTTATTTTTCATTGAGAACAAATAGTTTGTTAGATATATAATTATGTATTATATACTATTATTAAAAATGTTTATTTAAACATAATTTGGTTTCTATAAAATAAATTATAATAAATAACGATATATCGATATTTTTTGTTCGATATATTGATGATATCGATATTTTATAATGTCGATATCGATATATCGAAATTTTCTATCAAAGTCCCACACTAATGGTTGACCGCTTGGGAAACACCGGGTGCTGTTGGGCTTGTATACCCTGAGGAGAACGCGGTATACCCTTGCCTTAATATGTCGAGTTTACATTTATAAGCTTAAGCCAGGCTTAAGGTTGATAAAAATCAATTATTATTAACCAGAGAACTTGGCAGAAGTTTTTATATGTTTCTAACATTATATAAAAAAATTTGTAATTATTATTAAAGATTTTTTCATGGTTTTACAAAATTTTTTGATAATAATTGTTTAAGCTTAAAAATGTAAACCCACCATTAACAAAATATTAGGCAGGAGAGATGCTAAGTTGTCAATAATGCCAAAGGATTTAACACATTAAACTAAAATTCTCAATTAATTGTCCAATGCATTGTTCACACCTCTTTTCATTTATATCAAAGGTTTAATAAATAATTATGTATTATGCATCATTTGAAATCTTCTCTACAAAATGTTTGACAAAATACTAAATCAATTTTTACAGCAAATTCCCAATTAATTGTCTGCAATTATAGGGGAGAGTAGCCTAATTTGGACCAATTTATATTTTTCGTCACATAGAGATGTATAAGAAATGTTAATAAAAATTGATTAGTAGAAAATAAAGTCTAAACTTAGTGTACCTTTTAAAATAATGCCATCTTTAAATTAAATTTTAAAAAACGTTTATAATCGTGAAAAATGATTCAAAGAAATTCGTCTCATCAGCCCAATTAGGAAAACTGTTTCCATAAATTGGACCGCTAGTTTTCCATTAATTTTTTTAATTAACGACAATTGCTACAAAAACCATAATTTATCCAAATGCGACACTTTCTGCATTGTATCGTTTGATATCTTCACACAAATAATGAACAACAGTTTTTTTATTGTACGTTTTTCAATAAATTTGGTAACTTATTTTATTTTAAATTTTTGTTTGCGTTTTGTATGGGCTGCTGGTTATTTCCATTGCTTTTTGAGCTATTGGTGCTGTCTCCAGTCCTCCTGGATTTGCATTTTCTCATAAATGAAATGCCGTTGTCCAAATTGGACTGATCCAATCAAGGCAACTATTTTCTGTCCAAATTGAGCAACTTGAATATTTAATTTTTGATATTATGCAGACACCTGAATTTAACATAATTTCTGAAACTTGTAATTAATTGCAAATTATAGATAAATAAGTAAGCTTTGTTGATGATATAATATAACTCGCAAAAAACTTTCCTCTCGATGCAACCACAAGGCATTTCTTCAAACACGATTGATTGCATTTTGTTACTCTCCTCTAAATATACGTCTAAATCACAAGATGCCCAAACAAAATCGCTCAAATTTCAGCATATGACCCTATTACAAATGAATGCAAGTTAATTCCAACTGAATTTCCTAACTATGAATATAAAACAGATATATTTCCTTACATATCTATAAATAAAATGACTTAAAATCTAATCTAATTAAATTTGGAATCTAAAACTTAATGGAAAATGTATTTGTTATTAAGCGTGTTGGAAAAGTAAATGTAAATAGAGAAAATCACTATTCTTAGCAAAAATATTTGCTACAAGAATTAAATATTTTTATATATTAGATTTATTAGAATAAAAAACAAAATATTATACAGTAACAAAACAAAAAATATTACATACTCTCCCAGTTCAAGCTAGCCAAAATCTCAATTCAACATACTTATATCTTCTTCAATCAACAACCAGATTTCCATACGTCGTACAATATCTCATGTGAAGCAGCAACTGACTCTCAAAACCCACTTTTGAATGTTATCTGGTAAGTTAGGGACACAACCATCCAGCCAATACCTTCTATTTAGTCCCCCAAAAAAAACATTCCTTTCAATTGCCTGCCTAACCTGCCAATTAATCCTGAAAGTCTGGCAGAAGTCTATTAATCCCTAGATACAAAAAGTAGTTAGGGCATTGTCAGATATAATGCCCGTTTGATAAAATATCTTTGTTTTAAATGACGCAAACGCTTTCAACACACCATCATACACTTCCCAGTTTGTCTCAAAGTCCAAGTTTGGATTACCTAACAATGTGTATACAAATATGTAAGAGCTTTTGACAGGCATGAGGTTTTTGAGCCTTTCTCTTTTTGTGTTGCATCGCTTCTTCTATTGGCTGGAAGGCTTAGTACTGATTCGCCACTCATACGCTCAAAATTATTCTTTATGTTTACAAATACAATACATTTACTATGACATAAAAATTTGAAACTCTGCAGTCAATTTCCAATTTATGGAAGAAATTTTGAAGTATATAAGCACTGTTGGTTAAGGTTATTTAACAAGAACTAGTGGAATAAGTTAAAAACAGCCAATAAATATTTTCTCGTTATTATTTTTGTTTTTTCCACCATGACAGAATTATGTAAACAATATTTTTCGTTGATTTCTTTAGGTGTATGACTAATATTTTTCTATTTCATAATTTTTTATTTATATTCTTCATATCTTTATGCATAACGGATCTCTTCTTTAATCTTTAAAAGTGTTATATCGTGAAAAATATTAAGTCCTTCAGCATGAACTTATTTACAAATTTTTTAAGTACAATGAATTATTTACTATTTCTTAGTCTTCTTGAGCCAATGCTATTAATAATTCTATGATTGTGGTGCCTTTTGTTCTCTCTTCTCTTCTGTTGATAAGAATTTTTTCCATAAGATTTTTTGTCTATGTAACATCAGGATTATGCCTGTTATTTGGTAGAGCAACTGGTTTGGAGGATTATGTAAATGGTTGTCTTAATTTTTGTTATTGATCTTATCGCAGTTGTTTCGGCTACTTTCAATATTTTTCGGATTGGTTCTCTGATGTTGCAGTACAAGACACATGCGTATTCCCCCAGCGGTCGACATATCATTTTATACAGCCATCCTAAAACCTTTGTTCTAATATGTTTTCGATGTAGGCATTTGAAAAAAATTGCCCTTTGTATCATGGCCTTTTTTTTAATTTTTTGTGCCTGTAATTTAATGTACAGTTTTGTATTGAAAGTTATTCCCAGGTATTTTATGGCAGGTTTTGAATGTACATGCTGTTGTTGATTATGATGTTAGGGCTATTCTCAGATAGCCGATGGTGGAAAATTAAAAGTTGTGATTTGTCAGGGTTCACCTTGATACGCCATTTAGTAAACCATACCAGAATGTTGATTGTGAGTTCTTGTAGTTGTCGAATTGATGTCTTCAAGCGAGGCTTGCTTGGGAAACCAGTGCGGTATCGCAAATTGTAGAATGTATTTTGTCAAGTAGTTTGGAGAAGTGGGATTGGGAGTGAATATATCATGATAAGGATTCTTGATGGGACTCTTTGGTGCATTGTAAAGCTACTGGATTTTGAGTTGTTTATGACGACTTGAATATTCCTGTTCTTTAGAAAGTCGTGTACTATTTTAATTAGATACCTAGGACAGTTTATTTGGGAGTTTGTAAAGGAGTCCCATGCGCCATACTGATCGCTTTGCTAATGTCTAGAAACAGAACACTAGATTTTTCGATGTCTTTGTCTCGCCCCCATGGGTACTGCATCGCTCACCTTTTCTGGTACAGTTGTGGCAGGCAATTCTTGTGATATAATTGTAACAAACTATTCTGAAATTCAGTTGTCGATAGAGAATCAGGAAATAAACCAAATATAACTTTCTCTATCATTTGCACTTTTACTGGGAGGACTTGGCAAAACAACATGTGAGTCTGACAGGAAGAGTTCAAGAAAATGGGTTTGGAAGTCAATTTGGATAAGAGGCAGGTGATGACAGAGAGGGTGGGGGCAGATTTAAATGGGGACAGACTCCAGGAGGTGACCAGCATGAAGTACTTGGGCAAATGCTGTATTGCATTCCCTACGAAGAACAGTTTTTGGTAACAACGTGGTGTCATTAACATTAAGATCAAATTGTACAAGACCTTATTCGTGCCGGTGTTGCTATACGGGTCAGAGAGCTAGACATTGAGCGCAAGACATACAAGCATGCTCCATGCGTGTGAGATGAGAATCCTAAGAGTGATAGCAGGAGTGAATAGGATGGATCGCATAGAGAATCAGAGAATACGAATAGAACTCGCATGTGGAAGAAAAAAACAGTTGGGGTGGTTGGGCCATCTGTTAAGAATGGATTAGAATAGAATAGCACAAACGGTATGGACAGTGAATATAAAAAACAGGGGGGGGGTGACCTCTCAGACAGTGGAATGAATGGATGGATAGAGTTGCATGAGTGGGGTGGTAGTTGCAAACAGTCGAAAGTATATGCGGCCGACAGAGGGTGCTTGGAAAAGATACTTGATGAGCACAAGCTGTTGACAATATGAAGCAAAATGCATAGCGAACACTCTTACACCACAATAAGTGGTAGAAAGAAAAAACAGACTATATATATAAAAAACTTGCTAATATACGAATTAAATTCTTGTTAAGGTAGATAACTCAAATTTGAAGTTTATAACTGTTTTATTTCTGTCTTAAAATCAAAGATCTGTATAATATAATTTATTTACAAAATATAAAGCTTATTGTATACCTTATCAGTTCCAGTACTTTTTCTACATAAATTATTTAATAAGTTAATAATAAAATTATGTATTATACATCATTTGAAACATCTACAAAATGATATATAATACACATTTTATAAAATACTAAATCAATTTTTACAGCAACAAAAATAAATTTATGAAAAAGATTTCAATCAATTGTTTACTTCCCTAGATTGAGTTTATACTAGTAAGTCATAAGACATTTTATCGTTCTCCAAAAAAATCATCTTCTATGACTTCTTCCTTAACTGTAAAGTTATGTAAACCAACATTTTCATGCATGTTTCCATGCTCAAAGTCATCCAAACAAGACAAAATTTCCATTTTTATTCTGATTTGTCTTCTTGGAGGAAATTTACTAATTACTGCAGCAATGTAATTTCCAAAATGTACATTTTCATCTGTAATTCTCCTTTTAGCTCGTAATATCCTTGTTACTTTTTAGTTGATTCAAATCTTTGCGTTTCATTTGTCTATTTATTGTTTGAGAATAATTATGAATATCTCGAGTTCGTTTTCTTGGGTTTAATTTGACAAAGAAAGAAGACTCATTTTCTTGTTGTACATCTATACAAGAAGATCCAGAAACTAAATCTTCGAAAGAATTTAAAGAGTTTTTTGTCATCGTTTGAGAATTGTCATTAACGTCTTGTGTTAAAGTTTCTGGATTTATTGTATCTGAAGAAGATTCATATTCTAATTCAGTTGTAAATTGTTGTAAATCTTGAGAATCAACACAAGACCCATCTGAAGGCCCAGGAATGTCCAAAGAAACGTCATTTTCTGATTTACAATTGATAAATTCAATCTAAAAAAAAAAATGCAATTAAAAATTAATTGCTTAACATTTAACCCTTTGAATCCGGTCATCAACAACCCAACGCCACTCTTCTGAAGATGTTGCTCTTAGGATGGCAATCTTGCACACTTTTTGTGTATAATAGTAAATTTTTTTTATATTTAAAGTTAAATTAAAATTAAATAGTTAAGTGAATGAATCAGTGCCTGGCCATGAATCAAAAAACTGCCTGTTGAGGACTGGATTCAAAGGGTTAAAAAAAAAATATTCTGTTGCAACGGAAAGAACAATGCATCAAAATATTTTTATACAAGAGCAATAAGCATGCCAATGATTTTTATAATTAATATAATTTTACTTACAGAATTTTGTATTTTTGCTGGTGATATACGACTTGTTGTTGTTGAAGTTTGGTTTCCTCCGTGGAGGGTTGGCCTCGACCCTGATATTGATAGTCGTTACGACTTAGAAATGCATGTGCTTGATTAAACCACCATAATTTTGAAGTGTCGAGCTTGTTGATTTTCTATAAGTTTCAATTCTCGTGCATATTGAGTTCGAATGGATTTTATTTTCCTCGTTACCATTTTGAAGTTAAACCCGGCATACCCATTTGATCAATAATATTTTTGATAGCAACTTTTCTTGCAGCTTGATTTTTATATGATTCGCAAGAAGTGTTCCACAAACACTCGCTGTTTCCATATAAGTCGATAAATTTTTTTGTCCCCTTTATGCCGAGTCGGAAAGACATTGTTAAATGAATTAATTATTTATCGACGAAATCTAACAACGTAAACAAATAATATAAATTTTGTAAATGTAGGTTATGTTACCTTTTCTGACAGAGTTGACGTTTTGACGCGCTTGATCCATTGCGCATGAATCAACAGGATTTGAACGGGACGAACAGTTGGTTATGGAAACTTCTTCTTTTGTTTATTTTTGCGTCATTTAATCATTAAATTACATCTACTTCGTACAAGCATATAGCCAGATGTACAGCTGTACAATGAGTGTATATAACAAAGAAGCAAGTTCGCTGGTCAACAGTTTAGTCCAAATAATGTATAATGGTTTGCTGTTGGGTGTCTTCTTCTTCTTCTTATTTTCTCTTGTTTTTGGCCTAGCTAAGTCTTAGCTATTTAGGCCACTCGGTGTTGTTATAGTTTTTTTTAAGCGTGCAATAGGAAGGGAAGAGATTTTTCATTAATCAACAAGTTCCTCCATTCAACATCAGGAAAAAATAAAAGAAATATCAAAATCAAAATTCTCGATCAATACGCAAGCCACTCTTATAATTTTATTCTAAGGTCTTTCATGAATCTTAAGATGATTTTAGCAGTACCCATGGGTGGAACTTTAAGTAAAGTGTAAATTGTTAGGGGGGAGCTGATATTTATTGTTTATCAATTGAACGATTAGAGTATCTATTTTAGACGGATAATTAAGGCATGCAAAAAATATGTGATTTAGATTTTCCACCTCACCACACGAACACAATGGGTGAATCTGTCAGATTCATCCTGAACTTGTAAAGAGGAGTTAGAACATGGTTCGATCTGAGTCTGTTAATGGTTGTGATCGTATTCTGTCAAATGGTTGAGATCCTTAAACCAAGGGTTAAGAGAGATTTTTACATTATTAAAGTGGTTGGAATTCCTTCTAGAATAATCCTCCCAGATCGTTTGCCAGTCATCTATGAGTTTACGTCTAAATATTTTTGTAAATTCCGAGGACTCCAGTTTAATATTATTGACTACCTTTGTTACGCCCTCCTTAGCCAGTTTTATCCGCTTTATCATTTCCCTCAATATTGTTATGGCTGGGAATCCATATTGTTTGTATCTTCTTGTTATTGCCCTCCAAATCCCACATAATTTCTTTAATTTGATTGATGATTTGTGGAGTCTTATTACCGAAATAAGGTTTATTTAATGTTTCCGTTAATGATCTGGAGTCTGTGCAAATTACTGATTCATCCACATTGTTATCTCTTATTATTTATACGGCCCGTAAGAAAAGCAAAGGCTTCTGCCAAAGTTGGGGTGTCAAATCTAAATAAATTAAAGTATGGGCGTGCAGATCCTGCGTTGCACAACTGGTTGTACTATAATTGTTTCAATTACTATCTGAGATGCGGGCGGAGGAAATTAAACGAAAACTTTAAAAATTGTGTCAATTTATTGTTTATTTATTTAACTAAAGTTTTTTATATAAAATAAACATTTCTAAATATTAGTTTAACAAACATGCTTTATTAATAATTTTCTTTTGTGTAGTATGTCTTATATACCAACCTCAAAGGAGGAAACTGAAGCAACAACAACAACAAGTGCTTTTTCAAGGGGGATGATTTCTGCTCATGCAACCTAAAGTACTTGTCAGTACTTACATATATTACACCTCCCTTTTTCAATTAACCAACCTAATATTTACATTATTATTGTTGTGATTTCTTGGGGTTGACGGAGAGATGTCCACAGAAAACGCTTTTCGTTCAAAATAATGTTTATTTCTGGCTAGTAACAACAAAGTTTTGTTATGCGACAAATGTACAGAGGAAATTTAAATAAGAAGATGAACTGTTTTATGGTGACTAATAAACCACGGGGCAAGCCGAGCTTTATTGCAAACTGCAGCTAAGGTCTCAATCTGCCTACTCCAAAGCCTAAAGTTGAACCAGTTGTTTGCGAAGTCTAATTCCAACCACCGTAAGCCACGACAAGTCGAGCCTTACTACAATCTAATTGACACTACGATCTCAATCTGCCTACTCCGTAGCTTAAGTCAATCGATTGTTGGTGGAGAACATCTTCTCATTTTTACAATGGCAAATCAGGGCTTATATATCAATCGGGGTTGGAAGATGCTGTGCAGCTATTGGTTGATGGTGACGTGTGTTTGCTGTGCCTTCATTGGTTGATGGTGACGTGTGTTTGCTGTGCCTTCATTGGTTGATGGTGATGTGTGTTCGCTGTGCCTTCATTGGTTGATGGTGACGTGTGTTTGCTGTGCCTTCATTGGTTGATGGTGACGTGTGTTCGCTGTGCCTTTATTGGTTGATGGTGACGTGTGTTTGCTGTGTAGTCATTGGTTGTGAGCGAGAAGCGAGCCGGATGACACTACGCAAGACTGCGAGGGATGCGATGGTGAAACGAAGACATCGAATGTTGGATGCCCTTAAGTTTTCGTTTCGGTATAAAATTTGATTTGTTTTTAATATTTCAATTTGATTAAAAACTTGCGTGTCGTAACAATTATTATATATTTAATCTATGTAATATAATCCTTAAGTTTAACAGGTATTTTCTTGGATGCAACTGCGTTCACAATCACTTCTTTGTTTTCATTTGTTACCTGTGTTCCCAGATGCATCAGCACTTACATTTGTCTGGTTGCTTTCAATCGCACTATCATTACAACTATCACAAATATATATACACGAATTTTTTTGTAGGAGCATGGAAGATTTGTGCCATGATATTTTCTTAAGTAAAATTTGTTTCTAATTACACGTCTTCAATTCTCCTTTACAATCCTGTATGTCCTATCACCTAACACTTCCTGAACCGTCCCCACTTTCCAAATGCTTTTCGGTGCATCTTGATACCACACCTTTTCGTTCAGTTTAAACTCATCCCTATCTTTTGTTCCCCTTCTATCATAATATTGTTTAGTTTTATTATATTGATTTTCAAATTTGTCTTTTAATTTATTTCTGTTTATTGTTTTTGGAAAGAGATATTTTTCTGATAGTGGCATGTTGTCACGTAGTCTCCTTGACATTAATATTTGTGCCGGAGTATACAGGTGTGTTGTGAAGTGCCAACAATCCCAAGTAAATGTCTTCATTGCCATCTACCCAATTATTAATCTACTTTTTAATGGATTGAATTGTTCTTTCAGCTAATCCATTGGATTGTTGATGATGTGGTGAAGCCAATTTAGTTTGAAAGTCCCAGTCTTTTGCAAATAGTTTGTATTCTTGACTATTGAATTGTGCTGCATTCTCAGATACAACTATTCTTGGTATGCCATGCCTTGCAAATATTGATTTTAGTTTGTTGATTAAATTGTTTGTGGTTAAGTTGTTTTGTATGTTTATTATTTCCGGGTATTTGAAAAAGTAATCAACGATTATCAAATAATTTTTTTGTTTTTATTTCATAGATATCTATTGCTACTTTGTATCAAGGCAGTTGTTTAACTTCTTCTGAGATCATCGATTCTTTTTGATTTGATTTAGCATATTTATTGCATAATTCACATTTGTTTATGAATATTTCTACATCTTTATTTATGTTTGGCCAATATACTGAGTTTTGTGCTTTTATAATAGTTTTATATAGTTTTGACTGTAGCCATCCATTTTTATGTAATTTTTAATCATTCTCATTTCTTTATCATTTTCAGTAGCTGTTAGTAAATTGTTGTAGCTTATTGTCATCATGCACACGACGTGACTTTCGATATCATATGGTTCTACATATATATCTTTTAAATTTGCTCTTGATAAAGTGTCTGCTATTATTAAATTTTTCCCAGGTTTGTATATTAGATTTATTTGATAGTTCTAAAGTTCTTTGAAGCCTATTTAAGATTGCTTAAAACTTATTTTAAGATTGCTTAAAACCTATTTAAAATTGTTTAAAACTTATTTAAAATTGCTTAAAACTTATTTAAAATTGATTAAAACTTATTTAAAATTGCTTAAAACTTATGTAATATTGCTTAAAACTTATTTAAAACTTATTTAATATTGCTTAAAACCTATTTAAAATTGTTTAAAACTTATTTAAGATTGCTTAAAACTTATTTAATATTGCTTAAAACCTATTTAAAATTGCTTACAACTTATTTAAAATTGCTTAAAACTTATTTAAAATTGCTTAAAACTTATTTAAAATTGCTTAAAACTTATTTAAGATTGCTTAAAACTTATTTAAAATTGCTTAAAACTTATTTAATATTGCTTACAACTTATTTAAAATTGCTTAAAACCTATTTAAAATTGCTTAAAACCTATTCAAGATTGATTAAAACTTATATAAAATTGCTTAAAACCTATTTAAAATTGCTTAAAACCTATTTAAAATTGCTTAAAACCTATTTAAAATTGCTTAAAACCTATTCAGATTGATTAAAACTTATATAAAATTGCTTAAAACTTATTTAAAATTGCTTAAAACTTATTTAAGATTGCTTAAAACCTATTTAAATTGGCTTAAAACTTATTTAATATTGCTTACAACTTATTTAAAATTGCTTAAAACTTATTTAAAATTGCTTAAAACCTATTTAATATTGCTTAAAACTTATTTAATATTGCTTAAAATTTATTTAATATTGCTTAAAACTTATTTAATATTGCTTAAAACCTATTTAAAATTGCTTAAAACTTATTTAAAATTGCTTAAAACCTATTCAAGATTGATTAAAACTTATATAAAATTGCTTAAAACTTATTTAAGTTTGCTTAAAACTTATTTAAGATTGCTTAAAACCTATTTAAAATTGCTTACAACTTATTTAAGATTGCTTAAAACCTATTTAATATTGTTTAAAACCTATTTAAAATTGCTTAAAACCTATTTAAAATTGCTTAAAGCCTATTTAAGATTGCTTAAAACCTATTTAAAATTGCTTAAAACCTATTTAAAATTGCTTAAAACTTATTTAAAATTGCTTAAAACCTATTTAAAATTGCTTAAAACTTATTTAATATTGCTTAAAACTTATTTAAAATTGCTTAAAACCTATTTAAAATTGCTTAAAACTTATTTAATATTGTTTAAACTTATTTAAAATTGTTTAAAACCTATTTAAAATTGCTTAAAACTTATTTAAAATTGCTTAAAACTTATTTAAGTTTGCTTAAAACTTATTTAATATTGCTTAAAACCTATTTAAAATTGCTTAAAACCTATTTAAAATTGCTTAAAACTTATTTAATATTGCTTAAAACCTATTTAAAATTGCTTAAAACCTATTTAAAATTGCTTAAAACTTATTTAATATTGTTTAAAACTTATTTAAAATTGCTTAAAACCTATTTAAAATTGCTTAAAACTTATTTATATTGCTTAAAACTTATTTAAAATTGCTTAAAACCTATTTAAAATTGCTTAAAACTTATTTAAAATTGCTTAAAACCTCATTTAAAATTGCTTAAAACTTATTTAATATTGCTTAAAACCTATTTAAAATTGCTTAAAACCTATTTAAAATTGCTTAAAACTTATTTAATATTGCTTAAAACTTATTTGAAATTGCTTAAAACCTATTTAAAATTGCTTAAAACTTATTTAATATTGCTTAAAACTTATTTGAAATTGCTTAAAACCTATTTAAAATTGCTTAAAACTTATTTAATATTGCTTAAAACTTATTTAAAATTGCTTAAAACTTATATAAAATTGCTTAAAACCTATTTAAAATTGCTTTAAAACTTATTTAATATTGCTTAAAACCTATTTAAAATTGCTTAAAACCTATTTAAAATTGCTTAAAAACTTATTTAAAATTGCTTAAAACTTATTTAATATTGCTTAAAACCTATTTAAAATTGCTTAAAACTTATTTAAAATTGCTTAAAACTTATTTAAAATTGCTTAAAACTTATTTAATATTGCTTAAAACTTATTTATATTGATTAAAACTTATTTAAAATCATTATAAAACTATTTTAAATTGTTTAAAAATTATTTAAATTATTTAAAAACTAAAACTTGTATTTATTTTTGCACAGTTGTGCGTTTATGTCGTCGATTTGCAGTACTTACTCTAAAAACTCTTTACGGTGACTAGAAAACACAAACAAGTATTTCTTATTGAATTGTATTTAATAGCATATTATGCAAAAAATCTTCACCTTTCCACTGTAAACGCGTAAAACTGTCGCCGTTACATTAATGAATAAAACACACACTTGTTTTACTACTACATGTATATTAATTGTTTTAAACAAGAACCAATTAATTGTGAAAAACACTAAACCACGCGACGCTGCGATGTTTTCGCTATGAATTTCAAACGGAGACTGATTTGATATAAGAATAATACTGATTGACAAAGGTAAGGGGATTAGTGGAAATACCAGCCCTGTGTTTCACAATAACAAAGGGTCATTCATAAACTTTTGCAGGTAATTTTGCATATTACCTGGGTTCACAGCAATAAACCATAAAAATGAGATTGCAATATAACCTAATAACGAAAAAGAAACTAAAAACCTACGCGGCACGTTTAGTTTACTACACAAAAAAAACACGCATTTTACGCACGTGTTTGTTTACCTTTCTTTTATGTCACCTGTGTTATGATCCAGTGATGGCAAAAATGCGCCTGAATCACTTTTCTATCTCACTCTTGCGCATACAATCACATAAGTGCTTCTCTGTCTGCACCTGCTAACAGGCGCACTTGCCATAATATGTTCCAATGAATAATATTATTACTATATGTCGGATAGTTCTTATACGATATGTGGCAGGCGGTTTGTAAGCTCAGTTCTCTTGAAACTTTGTGTTTGCTTAAAATAAATTAAATTAAATTTTTTAAAATACATCTTTCGTTCTCGATTCATAATTCCTGGAGCCAAAATGAGTGGTGACGTAGAGTTCAAACAGGAAATCGGTGGATGAATTAAAGAGGCAGAGAAAAGTTGAGGAACTAATTTTTTTCAATAAAAGCAAGCTGACTAAACGCTCGCGAAGGTCTCGCAAAACAGGAAATTATTGAAGAACTAAGAAAAGCTAATAATAATGATAAATGAAATCATGGCGTTCAGGGGTGAAATGAAAGAGTTAAGAGAGGAAAATCTGCAACTTGAAAAAGAAGGCATGGAAGAGGCGAGAAATCGTGCTGGTCGCAGAAAAACATCTTGGTGACAAGGGTGGTGAGGACCGAGCGAGAAGAACTGCAGAACTTGGAGCGTAAATTGGGAGTTGCTGCACCGCTAGTTGCGACCAACATTATAAGCTTGAAGAATTGAACAAAGTTAGCTGAAGCGGTACTGGATAGCTTTGAAAACAAGATAAAAATAATGAAGACAAAAAGTAAGGTAGGAGAGATTTTTTATATCGACAAATAGATATACAGAGAAAACTAAGGCAGCGAGGCAGCGAGAGAGAGAAGGGTAGCAGGTATTAAATTCGCTTCTGGATACTTTTTAGGTAAACGCACAAGTGAGGCGAACGAAGATATAAAAGAAGCGTTTCCTTACGTGTTTCTTCTCGTACAATGTGGGAAATACATCTACAAACATCAACGTACGAGAAACGGACAACTCAGAGAACAATAGTGGGAATAGAAGAGGAAGAACAACAACGGAAGGAACGAGCAATTCGGAAAACAATAGTGGAAATAGAAGAGGAGGAACAACAGCAGAAGGAACGAGCAATTTGGAAAACCCAACGAATAATAAGAGTAAGGAGGAGAAGCAACAACAAAGCAACAGCAACACAAAGGAATACAGAAGGAGTGGGGACTAGAACCAGTTCGAAGAGGTAGTACCTATTGTGGAGGATATACAAACAGCGAGAAATGCAACGAAGAAATGTGATTCCACTAGAGCGCACAGTTCTTCTGCGCGTATATAAATGCCGAGATTCCGTACATTGATCGGAAAACTTGAGAGGGCAAAGGATCATTGAAGCCACTGGAACTTTTGGTTTGATAGTTTTAAATGAAAGGACTATGCAGGATAAATCAGGTAGATTGATATACAGTCATGGACAAAAAATAAATACACCTGATAAAATATATAAAAAACTAAATCTCACTCCTTTCTTTAAAATTTTTCTCAAATCTTTAGGTTCGCTCCAAATAGTTCAGAATTAACGTAAAATATTGAAACACAAGCGGTCAAAACTTAAAGTATAAAATGGCCGACTTACCTAGCAAAATGAACGGTATATTTGCTTCTTCTTCATCTGCTTACGGCTGCACGGGGTTGCACGAAAGAGTGATTACTTAGCGTCACCCACACTCTCAGGTAAACACAAAACAAAGGGATGCGCAAAACACGATGCGCGCAACCATGCAAGTCTGCCGTTAAGTCATGACCGAACACTTTATAAGAAATGGAGTCTTTAGAGTACCCGTGAGTACATGTTGAATTTAAATATTTTCTTGATAATTTTATAAATCCAAAGAAACCATTTTTAACGTGGACAATAAAATAAATACAGCTACATTTTTATGTAAAATTTTCTGTTAATGGATACTTCTGACGGTTAAAACTAAACTTAAATTGATTATTTTACACTTGATACTTAGTGGTTTAATTTTAATTTTAAAACCTAATCATATTCTTTTTGGCATGGAATCCACCAATTTTTGGGATATATTCATTGGTATTGAATTTTATGTTCAGAAATAATCTTAATGTTGTGCATGACTTGCCTAGGAGAGATAAACCGTTCACTCTAAATAGCTCAGAAATTAATGTATAATATTGATACACAAGCTGTCAAAACTCAGAATATAAATTGCCGACTTACTTAGCACTGTATATTTTGTTCTTCTTCCTTCGGCTGCACGGGGTTGCACAATAGTGTTGCAGCTACAAGGGGTTGATCACTCAGCGTCACCCACGCTCTCAGGTAAGCACAAAACAAAGGGATGCGCAAAACATGATGCGCACAACCCTACCCTTACAACCAACTCTGCACGCAACCATGCAAGTCGGTTATGACCGAACATAAACAAAGATTTCTAGCTAATGCACAATTGTGCTAATTAGCTGTGAACGTGTTTGTAATTTGAGAGAATGAGGACAAAAATTGTAAGAGAAAGATTGAGAGAAATAGTGATGAAATCTAGCGAAGGTTAGACAGGAGGGGATTATAAGAAATTGAAAAGAAAGTATGGCTTACACGGCGCTAGAATTCTAGAAATAAGCGCTTTGAAAATCTGACAATTCTGCGAAGAGACAACAATTTGGTGTCAAGTGAAATTTATCAGGCGTCTCAACGTAGATACCAACTAATATGTTTGGAGGCAAGGAATGGTTATATTGAAAGATTAATACGGGAGCTTGGAAAAGTGAAAGAGTCGAGGTTTTGGAAAATTGTGGACAACTTCAAGAAAGTGACAAAAAGAATCAATTTGAATATTGAGAATGATCCATCGGTCGTATTTTGAAAATTTGCTAAATCCGGAGAGATGACTATCCAAACGACAGCGTCTAGTATTATGAAATCTGAGTTATTTTAAAGCAACCATATTAATGTTCAATTAACGTTGTTATAAACTATACATTTTATATTTCCAGTAATTAGAACCATAAATTTATAAATTGTGTTGCGTCAAACGCATTTTGCAAAAGCTTATGTTGGGATCTCTCAAAATTCGAGTTTTTTTTTGGATAAAAATGAAACTAAATAAATTCAATCAATATGTTTTTATTAATTAATTAAAGCTAAAAATTCAATAAAATACAATATAATACAATAAGAATATAATATGCTAACATAACAAAATTAAAAAAGAGTAACTTAGTTGTCAAACCAAATTAAAAATATGATTGCAAGTAACATTTTGATTTTAAAGTTAGTATCACTGATTTTCTACAGTTTTTAAACCTATGTAATGAAATTTCATTCAATTTGATTCAATTTCATTTAAGTTAAAGTCGGTGTGGGCCGGTAAAACAGCAAACTGTTTTAACGAGGGAACGAAAAAGCGGTAAAACGCACGACAACGCACGATCACGGCAGATTACCGTAAGACAAAGTGAAGTGAATTAAAATAAAGGTTTCCATAAGAAAATATAAATGTTTCTTGTACATTTTAGGTAAGAAATTGTAAATACCCTTTGTAAAAATAGTCTAAGAAATAAAACTTGTACATTTTAGAGCAACACAAGACGTTTGATTCTTAACCCCAACCATTGTCTTATATCTATTTTCCCAGTTTTTTGATATAATATTAACATTTAAAGTTAAATGTTTTTACATAAATAATAAATTGCTGTTTCTGCGAATTTATGTACTATTACTTAACGCAATTATTTATCGACGCGAACAGTAATTGTATAAGCACCGAAAACGTATTATAAATAATTCAAAGAAACAAAAAAACATGAAATAAAAGAAACATTCAGCATTTATTATACGACATAACTTTGCAACCACAATGTCGACGACAAAGAACAGAGTTTTAAACGAAAACCAATAAGAAGATAAAAGGAATTGTGTTGCATGTTTCTTAAAATTCAAAATATTAAATGTCTTTGGTTTATCTTCGATGCGTCGGCATTGTCCTCATTTAAATTCAAGTGATAAACAATCTTCAGTTAAACCTTCAAACATAATTAACGTAATTTCAACATTAGCTTACACTTTTCTTATGATTTGCAAAGATACAAACTTATTGGCGTGTTTAAAAAAAAAGCATCTTTCTACTATAATAGAAACTTTAAGAGTCTTTAATGAAGTCATGTACTGTGCAGGAGCTGCATTTATGTTTAGTAATTTCATGTTCGCACAAAACTACAAATGAATTTGGATCAATGCATTTTTTGAATGCTGCAGAAGAGCATTAAGCGCAGGAATTTACACAATATAGGAAAAAAGAACGCAAAAAAGACTTAAAATAATTAATTACGTTTACACTTTTCTACTTTTAACAGTGATACTTCTTTGCGGTTATTCTTACGTTTCAAAATGAGTGTTTGGAATGAAAGAAGAAATAACTTGGCGAGAATTAGCGACTTCTTTATCAGTTTGCATTAACGATTTTAGTTTGCTCTTAGAATACATTAGTGGTATTACAATACTCGAAGGATTATTAATCAACATGAGATATCACATAGAAGATTTGCTTGCTTCAACTTCAAATGCTGAAACAAATGGCAATTTGGCAATTTTTAGCGTTAAATTAGTGCAGGATTATGTTACGTTGGAAGACGATTTAAAGAAAAGTTTATCGCAAAGTTTATTTAAGCGCAAGTAGAAGTCTATACTTATTTACGAAAGGATCGACGGTTTATGTGTGATGTGGTTTTGTTACGTCATGCTGGTTTTAGTGTTGAATATTTACAGTTTGCTTTACTGCTTTTTATGGACAACAAGAACTTAACTTTCAATACGCAATTTTGCAGACGAAGACTCTTATTATTATACTTAGCATGAGTTTTATGATGTTTTCTATAAAGGACATAGCCATGTCGGTATCTATTTTTTTTTTAATAAATGATAAATTTACATTCACACGGTTGGCGTCAATGACAGTATAACTCTTTAGTTTTGACGGATGGACAGCTATTACGCCTGATTCATGATCCCGGAGGAGGTAATAATTCAAACTTGTGCAAGATGGCTTCCGGACAACGATTTTGCTTTGTAGTTCCATTTCGGGACGAAATGTTTTTAAGGTGGGGGCAGTGTAACGTGTTTGGGGTTGGAAATTTCCAGAATTATAAACTTAATACAAAGCGCAGTATTATTTGCCCAACGCATTAGTCATGGCTATAAATGATTTATTTTACCTGTGTTTATGGCCTTATATTGGAAATATTCTAGTGTACCTGATTTGGAAATTACATTGGGTATATACACTAAAAACAAAGCATGTGTTAACGGCCAATGAGGAATCAAGAACCTTTACAACAAATAAAGGGTTTAAACAGGGTGGGACATTGAGCCCTTTATTATTCATAATTTTATGAATGACATCCTGAAAGCAGCAAGTAAAGAGCTTCAACCAATTGTTGTGGGTTATAAAAACATGGCACCAAGAAAGGTCACAATGAATGCATTTGCAAACAAAAGTGATGACATTTGGAAAAAGAAGAGACCAGTGAATATTTAAACGGTAAAAAGATCGAGCAAGTCAACAATTACAAGTACCTGGGGTCAATAATAGAAGAAAAGGGCGAAATGGACATTAATGAAACAATACGCAACCAATTTGATGGGTCAATTAAAGAGAAATATAATATACAAGCGCGAAATATCAAAACAAACTAAAATGAAGATCTACCAAACATTATTTCTCCTAAGATTAATATACGGATGTGAGACATGGACAACTACAGTAAGAATAAAAAGTAAAATCCAGGCTTGTGAGATGAGATTCCTGAGAGCGGTAGAGGGGGCGACAAGACTGGATAGGATACGTAATGATGATATAAGAAAGAAGCTGAAATTGAAGAAAAGTTCTAATAGATGCGTAGAGGAAAGACAGTTGGGGTGGTTTGGGCATATGGTCCGAATGAGAGAGGATTAGAACGACGAAGCAGGTTTGGGAATCGAGGCCATTGGGTAGAAGAGGAAGACCGGCAAAGACATGGGATGAGGAGGTGGAAGAAGCTCTAAACAGAAGAGGAATGGAGTACAGAGAGGCGAAACGACTGGCGAGAGAAAGAGTGAGATTCAGGAGGTGGATAGAGAACACCAATTAGATCTGAACAAAAAAGAATGTAGCCCGACACTGTTGAAAAACGGTAGAAGGACAAAACGATTATATATATATTACAGTACAGTGATGGGCTCACTCAAGCCCCAGAAGATGTGTTTAAGTTAAGTTAGTTCTAATTAGTGCAATTCTTCAATAAATTCTCACGCACTTGATACATTTCATTTATGTCTTTATTAATTTAAGAGCCATTGTATTCACATGTCGAATCAGAATTAAAGAAACGTTACAATATTTTGTGTGATATTTGTGCGTTTTTTAACTCTTAAAGTACTTAAAATGGCGATGCAGTTACCGAGGGTAGATTACAATTAATTTTGATTTTTGATATACAAAATGTAAAAATCTATTTGCATAAATAATATATAAATAGTAAAAAACTTACTTAAATTATATAAGTAAATATATACTAAAATAAAAATGATGAGTTATGACTTATTGCTTCGGGTGTTTCTTCGCGTAGCATTCGTTTCGTTAGCCGACGCACAGTGTAACAAAACGCGCCAAAAATCAAATCGAGGTTTTTTTTTTGAAACTTCGTTTCTTTAATGATTTTTTTATATATACCTATAGCAGAATGTCCATCTTATTAGGGAATGCTTTTGGAATGCTTTTTGTTTGGCAAAAATCGGACGAAGGTAGCTGTGGCAAGGGTGCAAAGTTGATCTTTTCTTGTGCACGCATGAAACACGCTATTTCGAGCGAAAAGTTCAACTGGTTTGTGTGTTGATTTCTTCACATATAATGCTATATTTTTTATACTTATTGTAAAGTATAGACTTTTTACTTTATTTTAGTGCTTTTAGATTTTAAAAATAACCTTTTTGTTTGTATGAAATTGCGATTTGAATACAGAGTGTTAAAAAAATTACGTTGTTAAATTTTCTCTAGGATTTTAGTTATGATCCAATAGAGAGCGGATATAATTTCTATATCCATATTAAAGCTGAAACTCTCAGGATGAAGAATCACTAAAAAAATTTAATGCAATGGTGCGTCGGAAGTCGTGAGAGTCCTTTGAACACCGCGGTGTCGGCGGGAAGTGCGCGTTTATTGCTTCAATTGCAACTTTGTGGGCATATGCTTACAATTAGAAATTACGAATTATATTTATAATAAACAACTACAAAGTTTTAAACATATTTTAATACATTATATTCTAATAAATTATATTTCTGGAGCAATAATAACAATAAAAATGAAATTAATAACAATATAAAATGCATGAGGTTTAAAATTAAAAACACAATATAAATTATAACAATAATAACAATAAACAATTAAATTAATAACAACATAAAACAATATAAAATAAAAATATAATTATGTCTCTATTTTTAATAAATTTAAAGCTTCTTGACTTAATGGTGTTTTGACCTATTGTTTTATATTCTGCAAACTGATTATATAAAAGTCGGAGCTAAATATTAAATAATTAATTAAGTCAGTGTTGCATTTATTTTTTGATGTTTTCCTTGTATGTCGTAATCTTGTATTTCTAATGTCTTTATTCCGTGCTTCTGAGCTTCTTCCGCAAATATGCCAATGGGCAATGGAAATGTTTGTATAATGTCCATTCCATGGATTAGCACTTTGTGAATACTCACTGACATTGGATACCACTTATAAATTTGTGGTATCTTCTGAAATAACGTTTAAATTTTTTTGTGTCAATGACAAAATAGGAATTTATGTACTGCAAAATTACATAAAATCTTCGTAATAACACTTCATTTAATCATAATTTTTGAAAACTGCCCGTGCCGTATTACCATCATTAGTATTACCCGCTTTCTGTTTGGTCATATCAATTAATAAACCTATATGTTTTCTGAATTTATTCTGTATTTTTCTTTTTCTGTTTTGAAGAAGAATGCGTGTCTGTCCTTTTGCTTGCCATTGCTTAAAATCTAATCTCTAGGCAATGTGCAAACAGCATTCAAATAATTTAATCCACAAATGCAGATTTGCCATGCCTAAAGAAAGATTGTCAAGGTTCGCTTTACGTGTTACAAGCAAGTTCATATCCGTAGGTTTAGCCCCGCATATATAACACGATTATGTCCATTTGCAAAAACTAATTATATTGCATATTTTCCCATCTATACTTAATATGCAAACAAGCACAATATCCACTTCCGTGTTATTTATTCTTTCAACTATGTTTCTTAATTTGCTTATTTGTTTCATTGAGAACTAATTTTGGGGTTTCTTTTGCAAATATTAATTTTATCTTAATGTCTACAAAATTTGGAGGACGATGGCGACGGACATTTCCATATTATAACATTTCCTGAAAATAATTGAATGGGCACTGTACAAACAGAAAATAAACTTGCGTCGCTTTCTTTTGCATTACAAAATTTTTGCTTATAAATATTTTGCTCTAACCCATCACATCCCCATTTAAAAATTACTTTGAATTTGGTTAATTTTGATGAAGAGATTTTTTCTTTCACTCCATCTATTAATAAAATCCGCTCTATTGTTTTATTTATTAATGATTGCAACGAAACTCGTGCGAAATTTTTTTTACGGCAATTTTATTAGGCAAACATTTTTCTTTAGCAATCATTATTTCATTGTACGATGGATATATTTGATTATTTATATTTTTGGCTGCCTTTCTTAAAATCAAATAGTTACGAGTAGAGAGACCCGTTTGAATAATTAGCGCCAAAGCTTGATCATTTGAATGATTTCTATTCTCTTGATCGATATCATTAAAATGTTCATTTGTTGTAATGTTCCTAACTACATTAGCAACTTTCCGTTTGCCTTGTTTTCTGATTTGTCTGCAATGCAGCACATATTTCGTCTCTAGACGATTTAGGAAGTTTGTTTAAAAAAAAAAGACTTTATTTAAAATGGCCATCGACCGAAGTCCTTCAGCCAGAGTTTGTTTAATTTTCTTAATTTACTTCTTGGACTACATTCACCAAAATCTTTTGAAGGTCTTCCTATTGTGTTTTTTATAATTCCAAATTTCTTTTTATTGCTAAGCCACATTGAATTATTATTTAAAAAACGCGAAGTGTTTCGATGCGATTTTTTCCGTTTCGTACGAAGTTCTTTAACAAAATTGTTTATTTGTTTTTTTACTATTTTAATTTGATTCTTATCTTCAAATTTAGCCATTACAAAATTTTCTAAACTTTTTGTTTGATTTGCATTGTTTAGCCAACAATTGACAAGTTTTTTATAGAAATTGATACAGCCATAATCACCTACAAATTATTAATAATGTATATTAGTTTATATAATAATATTTATGTGTGCTTTTGATTATTGTTTTATAAATTATATAAAAAATTATTACCTTATTTGTCAACAAAACGGTGAACACAGAGTAATAAATGATAATATACCACACACTGTGAAAACAACTTAACAATTTTAAGAAGGTTAAAAATTGTTAACGTTCTAGCAACGCTTAGTCGGTCGATACTGATTAAGTTACTGCGTGTCTTCTTCTTATACTAGCAAAAATATGGGTTTGAAGTATCCACCGCGTTTTCGAAAAAACCAAGCACAAGTAAACAAACAGATTGCCGCAATAAAAAAGGGGGTTTTTACTGACATGACATGAGCTACATGACCACACCTTTTATTCATTTCACAACAAATCTAACCATTTAGATATATATTTTTTTCAATTATTTGTTTATTTTTTATTATATAAGTTAATATATTGTATTTGTAATATAGTGTTTATGTGAAGAAATCAACACGCAAGCCAGTTGAACTTTCGCTCGAAGTAGCGTGTTTCATGCGTGCGCAAGAAAAGATTAACTTTGCACCCTTGCCACAGCTACCCTCGTCCGATTTTTGCCAAACAAAAAGCATTCCCTAATAAGATGGACATTTTGCTATAGGTATATATAAAAAAATCATTAAAAAAACGAAATTAAAAAAAACTCGATTTGACTTTTGGCGAGCTACAGCGCGTTTTGTTACACTGTGCGACGCGACGTTTCGGGAAAGCTCACACTTCCCATCTTCAGCGCGTCCGATGATGAACTGATCGAACCTGGAGACCAAAATTTGACTAAAATCGGACCAGTATAGCGGTAAAAAGGGCACAAAGTCCCGCTTTGCCAGCATTCTTACGGAAAACGTAATTTTGAACGTAAAGTTCTACTGATCTGCATGTCGACTTCTTAATATTTTCTGACTTATTTTTTATATATATTTGCAAACTGTAAAGTTTGTCCTTTCTTCTAGTGCTTTTGGTTTGCAAAAATAGCATGTTATTATTAATAATAAGCACTTATAACAACAATAATGTGATAAAATCGACTTTTAGTAATGTTGCTCTGGACGGAAGTGAAACATTTTTATATTATATTAGGAACAAAACCCAGTCCCAAACATTAGTGTACCCCTACTATAGCGGCAGTGAGGGCAGTTTAAGTAACGCGCGGGGGTAGGGGTAGTACATGCAGCGGCTGCATACGGTTCTTTACGCTTTGACTTACTTTTTTTCACTTTTCTTGCAATGCATTTAAGAATTAACATTTATGTATTAGGGGGTACAAATTATTCGGTCCGTTTTCACAAGATGTTCCACCTGCAAGTTGTGGCCGATCTTGGAAGCGATTACCTATTCCATTGGAAAGGTTTGACATCTATCAACAATAATTAGTGTGCATCAGCGTCTGTTTCTGACAACAACATTGTTTTTTTGCCACTTCGAAAATGTCCGGATTTGTGTTAAATAAGCCGCATTTGCGGGAGAGTTTTGATTTTCTGTTTTAATTGGAAGAAAAGTGCAGCTGAAGCCCATCGAATGCTTGTGGAAGTTTATGGTGAATCTGCTCCGACCAATAATACATGCAGAGAGTGGTTTCGACGCTTCAAAAGTGGTGATTTTAGCGTCGAAGACAAAGAGCGGCCTGGCCAACCCAAAAAGTTTGAAGATGAGGATTTAGAGGCTAAAACCAGACGAAACCATTGATGCGAAACGTTATCGACTACAACTAATGCGTATGAGCCGTGCATTGTGTGAAAAACGGCCAGAAACGACCAAAAGGCATGACAAGGTGATTTTTCAAGAAGACAACGCTCGGCCCCACGTGGCTGTAACGGTAAAAAACTACCAGGAAACGCTGAAATGGGAGATCTTACCCCACCCGCTGTATTCTCCAGACCTTGCTCCTTCCGACTATTGTCTTTTTCGATGGATGCAAAACGATTTGGTGGGTCACCGGTTCCGGTCTTTTGAAGAAATCGAAGAATGGCTCAATGGTTGGATTCAGGTCAGAGAGGACTCATTTTTTAAAGATGGTATTCGAAAATTACCAGAGAGATAGGAAATAGTAGTGGCTTCCGACGGACAATACTTTGAATGATGTATTTTTTACTTATTTTCAATAAAAAAACACAAAACACAAAAAAACGGACCGAATTAATTTGTACCCCTAATATAATAATAAAAATATTGCAAATATGTATTTTATTCTCCTTAAATAGAATAGAGTATAGAGAGATATAAGAATTGTAACTAAAATAAATAATCATCTTCTAAATGATAAACTTATCAGTCCATGACACTTTAGTGCGTTTGGCATGTCAAGTGCCATAAGAGGCTATAATTTATGCCTATTCTTTTAATGGGCACAGTTTTTTGTCAATTCTCATTTGTTTATGATTCTGGCACTAATAGAATATTCCAGAATTCTGTTTTCTGAAGAGACTCAAGAAGCAAATAATAAAGTGATAAGAAAAAACAGGGAATTACATACTCAAAAGAATTCTAGAGAAAAAGAGAATGAAGACCTTATACACCACTTGCTAATTCTTTCGGATTACATTTCCTACATTTTAAGTTTGCATAAAAATGTAGAAGATAAATTTAAGCAAAAATTTTGTAAATATATTTTATTTTTATTATTAATTTTTTTTACTAATATTTTTATTTAATAATTAATATAAAATATACCTAATATAGAAACATAATGCCTAGAACTTTGTGTTTTGTGTTTAAACTGCTCATTTACCTGACAAACAATTCCGAATTAAATTACGGTGCAGGAGGTGTTTAGTTAATAAAAAAAGATGGAGATTGGAAAGAAAGGGGAGCCCCCAGACCCGGGCATCGCAAGACCGAACCAGCAGCAGGGAAACAATAAAGGCTGGATCGACGAAACAATAAAATTAAACAGAAATAAATACAAAGACTATTCATGTTTACATTGAACACATGGACAACATTGACAGACTGCATCCCATGAAGGTAGGCATGATCCTACATGAAAAATTGAACTATAAACACAAAATTATAAACATATCCCCGATAAATAAAACAAGAATAAAAGTAGAACTAAAAAATGGAACGGCAGCAAATTTATTAATTAATAATAACGTATTAAAGGAAAATAAATTAATAGCCTATATCCCAAAACATTTGACAGAAAGACGTGGAATAATAAGAGATGTAAATATTGATTTAAAAGAAGAAGAATTACTAAGTAAAATCGAAAACAAACATATCTATTAAAAAAGTTGAAAGAATGAAAAAACAAATTAAAATAAACAATGAAACAAAACTAATCCCAATGGGAACTGTTATTTTAACATTTCACGGACAAATATTACCACAATTTGTAAATATTGGGAGCGTCAGATGCGCTGTAGAAATATTTATTCCTCGTGTAATACGCTGCAGCAAATATTTACAATACGGACATTGTTATTATAAGTGCTTATTATTAATATATAACATGCTATTTTTGCAAACTAAAAGTACTAGAAGAAAGGACAAACTTTACAGTTTGCAATATATATAAAAAATAACTCATAAAATATTAAGAAATCGATATGCAGATCAGTAGAACTTTACGTTTAAAATTACGTTTCCCGTAAGAACGCTGACAACTCGAGACTTTCTGCCCTTATTACCGCTATTCTGGTCCGATTTTCGTCAAGCCAAATGCATTCCCTGATATATAGACATTTTACAATAGGTATGCATAAAAAAATAGCAAAAAAATTAATTTGAAAAAAAAGGCCAGATTTGAATTTTGATAGACCTCGTCGCACTGTGAGCCGCGTACACTTGCATACGCGCGCTGCATGTACTACCCCGCGAGTTACTTAAACTGCCCTCACCACCACTATAGCAGGTGTACACCAATGTTTAGGGCTGAGTTTTGTTCCTGAAGGTTTCACCTTTAATATAATATAAAAAATGTTTCACTTCCTTCCAGAGCAACATTACTAAAAGTCTAGACAAACTTGAAAAGGTCGATTTTATCACATCATTGTTGTTATAAGTGCTTATTATTAATATATATTATGCTATTTTTGCAAACCAAAAGCACTAGAAGAAAGGACAAACTTTACAGTTTGCAATATATATAAAAAATAAGTCAGAAAATATTGAGAAATCGACATGCAGATCAGTAGAACTTTACGTTCAAATTACGTTTTACGTAAGAACGCTGGTAAAGTTTGTGCCTTTATTACCGCTATTCTGACCCGATTTTTGTCAAACCCGAATGCATTCCCTGATAATATAAACATTTTACAATAGGTATGCATAAAAAAATAGTAAAAAAATCAATTTGAAAAAAAGGCCGGATTTGAATTTCGATGGACCTCGTCGCACTGTGCGCCGGCAATACAAATCTTGATATAAAACCAATGGCCTCTACCAATCTCAAAAATACCACTGCCTTCTTTTGACTGTTTCTTCTCAACATCGTTTCTTAACTTCCCCTCTTAACTGCTTCTTAACCCCTTCTTTACTTCTTCTTAACTGCACAAGCGCACAAATAAAATTAACCTTTACAAAACGGCGCACAGGCGCACACAATTCAAAATAAAAATCTAACTAAAACTAACAATAAATTTTGAACACGGTACAATATAATCAAATGTGATTTTAAGGTAGTGTTCAGGTGTAACAATTTGGACAGGATTCAAAAGCTTGTAGTAAATGGTTCCTTTACAATTTCAACCAGCAAATACACAATAACACTTTCTTAACAACAGATGTTGATGTCCGTTATGGATCAACCAAAGTAATGGTCAACTCGTTGTGTTGAATTTTGCAGGTTTAAAGAAACTCATATTTTTTACTTTTGTATCTTTTCTAGTGTCTTAAATTAAGTTATGTTGCATGTCTTGTTTCTCCTAACTATTCCACGAGTTCTCTTTGAGTTTGACATAATTTTCATGCAATACATTTTAAAATACTTCGTCTTCAAATGTTTTTTTCTGCTTGTTTTGCACGTTATTTCTCCTTAAGACTAAAATAACCATTACGAAATCTTGCAAACTATTGTATTTATTTACTCTGGTATAACTCGTAGAATGTTCGTCTAATGCCAAATTAATTAATTCCATTACTTGAAGAGCTTCTTTTTTTCATTAGAAAGCAGAACATAACGCAATGACGTAAATAAAATATAAATAATTATAAAATTTGCTTAAACAGTTTGCAATTGAATAAAACACGAATGACTAATATACTATATGGCAAAATTACAGGCGGGTTGCATTTATTGAAATATGTTTTTTAATGCAACTAATTTTAGCAGGCGTGTTTCAAATTGCACTCCTTGCCTTAAATAATCATTCTCGCTACGTTCACGCGCACACCCTGATGCAACACGCAACAATTTGATTTTTAATTAAATTTTAAGTCAAATTTTGTGTCGAAGCGAAAACTTTCCGTTTTCGTCTCAAGCAGTTTCAAGCGATAAGGACGTGAAACACACACATCGCAATGCACTTAAGGGCGTCTGCAATCCGATGTCTTTGTCTCACCACCGCACACAGTCATCCCTCGCATTCTTGCGAGTCGTCACCAGCTCGTGAATCATGCGTGTTCACTCACCCTTCTCGCTCGCAGCGCATCTCCAACAACTACCAAAAAGCAATGACGGCACAACATCTTCAACCCTAATTATTATATAAGCTAGATTTTAAGTGTAAAAGTTAGTCGTTGTTCTCCATTACCAGCCGACTGGCTGAATCACCGCAAAACTGTTCATCTTCTCTTGTACTGAAAATAAACATCACATAACCGAATAAAAGTGTTTTCTGTGGAAGAAACGTCAAATCCAAACAAACACAAAACCGGCGAACCCGCCAACAATCTCTAAATTAGTGACCGGCAAATAAAATCACTAAACACCCTATCTGAAAAACTAATCATTAATGTTATATTTAAAATAGTGGTGGGGAAATATATATCGATATATCAACGAAAGTCGATAATCGTCGTAAATCGAAAATTTCTGTGTTAAAGTAGCAAAATTGCGTTAACTTCTAAGAAAAGTTAAAGATTAAACAAATGCTGCACCTAGCAATGGATTTCTGGAATAAAGTGAAAATATTCCAGGCGACTTAAAATGAATTCTATGTATGTGCGGGTCGTTGTCAAATGCAACATTTATAAATTATTAAAACAGTATAATAATTGGTTTCCTGAACGATATGTGCTTGTTGGACATACACCACCCCATAGGTTCCCTCTCTACCAAAGCCGTACCACTACCACCATTACGAAGGTCTTAAATAGCCCAACAAAATTTAAATATGTAAATATCTCGCCCCCGTGTTACTGCGATCAACGTAAAACAGTGCGTTAGTTTGTCCAGTAAAACCAATTTGTGTTTGTGATAAGAAAAATGCCACCTAAAAGTTATACATGGCATTATTTCGAATAAAGAAACTGCAAAGTAAGAAAATTCTCAAAACGTCAGGCAACACAAGCAACTTAAACGCACATTTAAAACTTAAACATAAAAATGTTACTTTTAATACTGAAATTAGCCAAGGCCCGTCAACATCACATAATTTAGTCGTTGACTTTAGAAGTACATGAAATGTAAGAGCGACACAATGCTGACAACATTTGTGTTTCTAAGATGGATAATAAATATTATTCATTGAGAAAAATACTTTGTTAGATATATAATTATGTATTATATACCATTATTAAAAATGTTTATTCTAAACTTAATTTGGTTTCTATAAAATAAATTATAATTAATAATAATAAATAACGATATATCGATGATATCGATATTGTATAATGTAGATATCGATATTTTTTATCGAAGTCCCACCACTAATTTAAAACATCGTGCTTTTTTTTAAAGTTAATTACTTTGTTGTACAAGTAATTTCCTATAATTCTGTATTATTCGAATAATTTTTTTAACTACGCCACTGTTTGTTTACGAGTGCTTTTGTTTTTATAGGCAGCAATAGACAACGAGCGCGCGAAGAGCACGAAGCTACGCAAAGTGCGTCATTGGCGTCATTCTATTCTCAAACCCTTAAAGCGTGCACATCTTCACACCTTCACATGAGCGTCAACGTTTTGCGATAATGAAACTTGTTGCCACCGACCACCACCGGCGATTAATTGTGAGTATGTTCAGCTACAATTAAACTTACTATTTTGTCGTAGAAGGCGTAGAAGTGTGATCTTTTTATTATTGGCATAAAATATTTTTTAACCACGCCACTGATTATGTCTGCTTTTGTTTTTATAGGCATCGCTAGGCTTCGAGCGCGCCAAGCAATCTAGAGTGCGTCATTCTATCTTCTAGCCCTTCAAGAAGGCACATCTTCACATGAGCGTCAACGTTTCAATGATGATAAAACTTGATTAATCGTGAGTATTGTTTTACTATAATTAGACTTGCCTTTTCTATAATACAAAGCCTTAAAACATATCGTTCTTTAATCGTCATTAGCAATGATTTCGCGTTTTCCTTTTGTTTCAATGTTTATTAAAATGTAATCATAATGTTTACAAAGAAAATACTAGATAATAGATTTCACAAATTATAGTCGTTGTTAATTTTGGTTACCATGAAATGTTTTTATTAATTCGTTATTTTTCTCATGCTCATTTCTTCTTCATTCAGCTACGCCACTGATTTACAAAGTTTACAAGACGCTGTTGCAAGCGACTCTGCTCTGGACATTCTACAGCCATTTTATCGAGTTTTCGCACAGCACTTCATCCAACTTCATCTCATCAATGTTCATCCAGCAACTGGATTTATGTAAGTATCATCCAACAATAATTAGAAACATCATTACCTGAATAATATGATTTCTCTTTGATTTATTGAGTTTAATGCATAGTTATTTATTTTAGGCTAAAATCGCAAATTGCGCAAAAGTGCTGACGTTGTGTTGTTGTTTCCCCAATTGGTCAAAGAATGTTTGATTTATCTATTTGGTAAGTAATAAATGATTTTATTTTTGTTTTTTCCAACTCGTTTCTATAGTTTATGCCTTTGTCATTTTTTTTTTTATCGAAAGTAAATTTTACTTCTGTAATGGTAAACTTTTTATTTATTTACTTTAATTGAACCAATCAAACTATGAAGTGTATCAATTAAAATTGTGTTTTTTTAAAGGAAGGACAAATTTCAAAAAGATGGTTTGGCTGTCTTGGATTTCTTGTGGATGGTGGCGCTTGACGACTATTTTGGATTCATCGAAAGGTTGGTAAGTAACTTTCAAACTTTTCAATACTTTCTCTTAATGCTGACACACCTGTATGTGTGTATTTTTAAAGTCAATCTCCTCTCCCTCAACGCATCCTACCATGTCCTCTTAGTTGTTCCTCTTTTCCTTACTTTTTTTACTTTGGTCCTTCTATTTTTACCGTTTAAAAAAAAAGACATTTATTGCATAAACAATATAGCATACATCATGGCCATCTCTTCGAGAACAATTAAGGGGAACATTTCTCAACCGTATTTATTGTATAACCTAACATAAGCTGCGTCCCTTGGGTAGAGTCCTTTTAACACAGCAAGATAATTAACTTACAGCTAATTGCCTTATATCTAGCGTGGAGCTAACCTAACATTTGTTCTAATGTAGACTTACAGTTATTGTCTACACATCCTGTTTATCGACTTAATTCTATTTAAGGGAAAATTAAAACAAAAACTCTTTTGATTTGATACACACTTGTGCTGGGCTGTTTCTTGTCATTTGCCATGACAAATTGGCCCCCTTATGGTTTACCGCCCAGTGTGATGAAACATCTCTAGGACACTTGTCGTTTCCAACGGATGTTGTAGTGCTGCACATCTTCCGGAGCCCGTCACTTGTTGACAATAAGTCGTCCATCTGCTTTGGCCTTTCATATCCTTCTTGTTTTGCTGTTGTAGGCACTGGTTTTTTTAGTGACTTCACTATATCACTTGTTTCATTCTTTTTTTTTGTCCATACTTCTCACTTTCTGCTTTCTCCTGTACCTTGCTCTTACATGCTCTCGTTAACACCCAGTTCTTACATCTATATGTTATCACCAGCCTATACATCATCTTGTGTATTAATTAATTTAATAAGTTTAGAGATATATTTGTATTATTTAGAAATTTCTTTTTCAAATTGTACAGCTCATTCACACTTTTGAGTCTCTCTCTCTCACATTTGCACTCGGAACCACCGCCCAAATACTCAAAATTACTTGCACACTCATCTCCTTTCAATCTGCATATACTTTATCATTTGCTTAACCATAAACTCGAGTTCTTGCTTCCACACTTTCTTTCAGCTTATTTTCAATGTCTCTTGCATTTTTCTCTATCAGCACCACATCATCTCTGTAAATGCACTCTTTGTCACCTCAATGCTTGATGTGTCTTGATCTCTCATTACACTTTTTCATGATCAATGTACACAGAAAAAAAAACAGCAGACTCTGCACTCCTTTTGTTCATCAAAAATGTTTTAGACCTTGTCCTTTATTATTTCTATTGAAATAAAACTCACGTGGTTAATGTTAATGATACTTTTATTTATGATGGCTTAACTTTTAGTCACTACTTATAAAACTTGCCGTGGTTCACTGTGGATTGCAAAGGACCAAATGGACGACATTCTTTCTTTGTTTAGTCCTTTATTTGCCGCTTTTTCTACATGCTGCCTTCTTATAGTAACACTACGCAATCGCATACATATAAATATATATATACAATCGGATTCCCTTTTTTTTTACCCTGTAGGGGTGTAGGGTTATTTATTATTATATAATCCCCCTAAACACTACTCTATCCTTCGCCAGCGTTTTTGCTTTCCCAACTGTCAGTCCTCTCTCTCTAATTGCATTGTTCACTCCGTCCTGCCACGTTTTTTTTGGTCTTCCCCTTCTTCTTCTTCCTCCATCTCTCGCCTCCCACACTCTCCTTGTCTGTGTGGCACTGGACATCCTCACAAGATGTCCCCACCATCCCAATTGTCTTTTGCTCACGAAATCTAACACGCTCTCCACATTCAATCCCGCTCTTATGTCCTCAGTCCTCATTCTGTCCATCCTCGTCACTCCACACACTGCCCTCAAATACCTCATCTCGGCCGCCTGCACCCTGCTCTCATCCGCCCTTGTCATCACCCACCTCTCACATCCATAAGTTAGGACTGGTCTGTACACCGCCTTCTATACACTTAATTTCGTTCCTGTCGTAATGTTTCTATTGTGCAAAAATTTCTTCTTTAACACACCGTATAGTTTATTTGCACTTTCCAGCCTCTTACCTATTTCAACTACATCTTTTCCGTTCGAGTTCAACGTCACTCCAAGGTACTTAAAGATCTTCACTGCCTCGACCTCTCTATCACCCACACACACTCTTTCGTTGTTATCAGTCCCCACAAACATAATCTTTGTCTTTTCTCGATTCATCTTCATTCCCATCCTCTCCAATTCCTCTTTCCAGACCGTCAACCTTTCTTGTATGACACCTGCGTCTCTTCCATCAACACAATGTCATCCGCAAACGCACATTTCGTTATTCCAACCCTCTCCATGTTCTGAGCCCTATATGCACCTTTTGTTGCACCTTTTCATTATTTCGTCCATATACAGAATAAACATAATTGGGCTAAGTACTCCTCCTTGTCTAACTCCCTTTCTTGTTGCGAATGTTTTTGAGACTTGGTGTTTTCTTATCACTTCGCTTTTTGTTTGTGAACAAAGTCTTACCATCACACTCAACAGTCCTCCCTGTACTCCTCTGTCCTTTAACACTCTAAATAGCTTCTCACGTGGCACCGAGTCAAAAGCCTTCTCTAAATCCACGAACGCAAGACACATAGTTCGTCCTCCTCGTATTTCTCTTCTTATTAATTCTCTGCACGTAAATATATGGTCTTGCGTCCCTCTTCCCTTTCTAAACCCCGACTGCGACTCGGATAATGTGTGTCCAAT
>CAVMFQ010000042.1:20000-25098 GCA_963680715.1 Tetragnatha montana | reverse complement strand
TTAAATTTTAACGTCAGATAGAGAGAATAACACTTACAATACAAATTATATATACAAATAAGCGTAAAAACCCACATTTAACATATTATTTACATTACACAACAAAGGGTGCAATAAAACCAGGTAGGTAAGCGCTCGCCGGAAAAACGGTCGGGGTGGGAGGTTATTTATTAAAACATATAGTTATTTATGCATAAATATTAATTAATTTATGCGTAAATATTAATTAATTTATGCGTAAATATTAATTAATTTATGCATAAATAAATAAATATTACCGAAAAACGCGCGCGTTGCACGACAAAGCACGCACAAATAAATAGCATATTATTCGTCGACAACGACAAAGCATTCAAAGGTAAATTTTAAATATTACGTAACAAAGCACAAAGGAATAAACGAGCGTAAAAAAACACATTCGATATATCATAACAAAGGGTGCAATAAAAACAGGTAGGTAACCGCTCGCCGGAAAAACGGTCGGGGTGGGAGGCTGTTAGGGCGGAAGGTAGGTAGGGGAGGAAAGACGCACCTACAAGAGGACGCGTCTCCACCCACGAGCCGTCAGTACCGGACCGAGGCTCGACTTCTGCGTTTGGATTGAACAAAGAGTGGGCCGATCCCGGCGGCACTGCAATGCCGGGCCAACCCGCGGCGGAGGAGGAGCAAGCTCCTAAAGACCTCCGCCCGTTTACAAAAATCAGTTTAATATACTGGTCCCGCATGCGGGACGTATCAGATATTAAGCTGATAAGAACAGATACTACACTTTGATCTTAGCCTATTAAAGGCCGAGAAGCGATAAGGTAGCATTCGGAATCGAAAAAGGACGGACCTCTTCGGAGACGTGCCCCGGGTGAAGGCGGGAGTTTGCCGGTTAAGGTGCCTTCGTTCGGCGTTTGCCCGGAGAGCCCCGAGTCGCCGTTGGAAAGCGCGTTCGGTTTTTCCGAACCGCCGCCGCGCAGGAGGAGGATCGCCGCGAGAATCAGAAGAAGAAGAAGAAGATGGAGACGACCGCTTTTCCAGGATACGCGCACTTCGCTCCGGACGACCGCTCTCGCCCTTTGCACTTCAGGACGTTCCGGCGGATTCGCTCCGACAAACTTCTATTTTATTGAAAAACTTGTAAAATTCGCTTCGACGAACTTCTATTTTAGTGAAAAAGTTGTAAAATTCGCTCCGACAAACTGTCTTTGCACTTCAGGACGTTCGGACGAATTCGCTCTGACAAACTTCTATTTTAGTGAAAAAGTTGTAAAATTCGCTCCGACGAACTGTCTTTGCACTTCAGGACGTTCGGACGAATTCGCTCCGACGAACTCCTATTATAATGAGAAAGTTGTAAAATTCGCTCCGACGAACTGTCTTTACAGTTCAGAACGTTCGGACGAATTCGCTCCGACGAACTCCTATTATAATGAGAAAGTTGAAAAATTCGCTCCGACGAACTGTCTTTACACCTCAGGACGTTCGGACGAATTCGCTCTGACAAACTTCTATTTTAGTGAAAAAGTTGTAAAATTCGCTCCGACGAACTGTCTTTACAGTTCAGAACGTTCGGACGAATTCGCTCCGACGAACTCCTATTATAATGAGAAAGTTGAAAAATTCGCTCCGACGAACTGTCTTTACAGTTCAGAACGTTCGGACGAATTCGCTCCGACGAACTCCTATTATAATGAAAAAGTTGTAAAATTTGCTCCGACGAACTTCTATTAAAATTCGCTCCGACGAACTTCTATTAAAATTTGCTCCGACGAACTTCTATAAAAATTTGCTCCGACGAACTTCTATTAAAATTCGCTCCGACGAACTTCTATTAAAATTCGCTCCGACGAACTTCTATTAAAATTCGCTCCGACGAACTTCTATTAAAATTCGCTCCGACGAACTTCTATTAAAATTCGCTCCGACGAACTTCTATTAAAATTCGCTCCGACGAACTTCTATTAAAATTTGCTCCGACGAACTTCTATAAAAATTTGCTCCGACGAACTTCTATTAAAATTCGCTCCGACGAACTTCTATTAAAATTCGCTCCGACGAACTTCTATTAAAATTCGCTCCGACGAACTTCTATTAAAATTCGCTCCGACGAACTTCTATTAAAATTCGCTCCGACGAACTTCTATTAAAATTTGCTCCGACGAACTTCTATAAAAATTTGCTCCGACGAACTTCTATTAAAATTTGCTCCGACGAACTTCTATTAAAATTCGCTCCGACGAACTTCTATTAAATAGCTCCGACGAACTTCTATTAAAATTCGCTCCGACGAACTTCTATTAAAATTTGCTCCGACGAACTTCTATTAAAATTTGCTCCGACGAACTTCTATTAAAATTTGCTCCGACGAACTTCTATTAAAATTCGCTCCGACGAACTTCTATTAAAATTCGCTCCGACGAACTTCTATTAAAATTCGCTCCGACGAACTTCTATTAAAATTCGCTCCGACGAACTTCTATTAAAATTCGCTCCGACGAACTTCTATTAAAATTTGCTCCGACGAACTTCTATTAAAATTTGCTCCGACGAACTTCTATTAAAATTTGCTCCGACGAACTTCTATTAAAATTCGCTCCGACGAACTGTCTTTGTACTTAGAACGTTCAGACAAATTCGCTCCGACGAACTTCTACTAAAATTCGCTCCGACGAACTGTCTTTGTACTTAGAACGTTCAGATAAATTTGCTCCGACGAACTTCTATTAAATAGCTCCGACGAACTTCTATTAAATAGCTCCGACGAACTTCTATTAAACAGCTCCGACGAACTTCTATAGGACGCTTCGCTCCGACTAAGTGCCCGAAAATTTAGACGCGGGACGATCGGACTAACCGAGAGGCTAAAATTCTCGCAAACCGGCGATCTGCGTTTCGCCGACGTTCTGGGACCCTTGCGCGAGCATCGGTCGTTGGTAATTTGCCTACTATAGGAGGCGTGGAGATTTGACTGTGTATCGGTCCGAATCTCCGTTGAACGTGTCTCCTGTCGGCTCCGCGGCAACGAATCGACTTCATACGACGTGCTAGCACATCTCTTGAAGCTTTCGGGACCCAATAGGAGTCGTCTCTCGCGTCTTCACCGACGTGGGGCCCACAGCATGTCTGCGGGTGCGGCGAACGATCTCTCGTTAGCGGCCCTACATGCGGACGAACGTACTTTTTCGTTCTCCATCGACTGCGTGCGCAACAAGCTCACTTTCGATGCGGAGAATGTTTTGAATATGCGACGACTCTCTTCGTACCGAGCGAGAATCGTTTTTGAAACTGCATTCGAACGGCAAAATCCCCTGTCGCTTTCAATCTAGCGAAGAGTCGAGGGAATGTCGAAGTAATGCGGAGACCATTCGGTCTCCTTCGAACGACACACTCAACGCCTCGATGTGGCGGTGCATAGAGCGTGGAAGTCGGACGCCAGTCGTCCTCTTCAGCGCGCGCCTAAACATCCGAGCGCGGGCCGCCTCCGTTCTCCTAGGAGAACGCGCAGGAAGTGCCGAGCTCGGAGTAGTGGCCCGCGGCGATCGTCTCCACAGTCTTCGGTCCGTTCCAACTCGAAAGCGCAGTTCGGCTCGGCCAAGACACGCGAAACGCATTCGCCGTCGGTGTCTCACGAAACAGCTCCCTGGTTGATCCTGCCAGTAGTCATATGCTTGTCTCAAAGATTAAGCCATGCATGTCTCAGTACAAGCCAAATTAAGGTGAAACCGCGAAAGGCTCATTAAATCAGTTATGGTTCCTTAGATCGTACCCACATTTACTTGGATAACTGTGGTAATTCTAGAGCTAATACATGCAAACAGAGCCCCAACCGGAAACGGAAGGGGCGCTTTTATTAGTTCAAAACCGATCGGCTTCGGCCGTCCTCTATGGTGACTCTGAATAACTTCACGCTGATCGCACGGCCTCGCGCCGGCGACGCATCTTTCAAATGTCTGCCTTATCAACTGTCGATGGTAGGTTCTGCGCCTACCATGGTTGTAACGGGTAACGGGGAATCAGGGTTCGATTCCGGAGAGGGAGCCTGAGAAACGGCTACCACATCCAAGGAAGGCAGCAGGCGCGCAAATTACCCACTCCCGGCACGGGGAGGTAGTGACGAAAAATAACGATACGGGACTCATCCGAGGCCCCGTAATCGGAATGAGTACACTCTAAACCCTTTAACGAGGATCAATTGGAGGGCAAGTCTGGTGCCAGCAGCCGCGGTAATTCCAGCTCCAATAGCGTATATTAAAGTTGTTGCGGTTAAAAAGCTCGTAGTCGAATCTGTGTCTCGCGCCGCTGGTTCATCGCTCGCGGTGTCTAACTGGCGTGTCGCGGGACGTCCTGCCGGTGGGCACTTTCGGGTGCCCAACTTTACATCCCGTCGCGGTGCTCTTCACCGAGTGTCGAGGCGGGCCGGCACGTTTACTTTGAACAAATTAGAGTGCTTAAAGCAGGCTCAAATTTCGCCTGAATATTCTGTGCATGGAATAATGGAATAGGACCTCGGTTCTATTTTGTTGGTTTTCGGAACCCCGAGGTAATGATTAATAGGAACGGATGGGGGCATTCGTATTGCGACGTTAGAGGTGAAATTCTTGGATCGTCGCAAGACGGACAGAAGCGAAAGCATTTGCCAAAAACGTTTTCATTGATCAAGAACGAAAGTTAGAGGTTCGAAGGCGATCAGATACCGCCCTAGTTCTAACCATAAACGATGCCAGCTAGCGATCCGCCGACGTTCCTCCGATGACTCGGCGGGCAGCTTCCGGGAAACCAAAGCTTTTGGGTTCCGGGGGAAGTATGGTTGCAAAGCTGAAACTTAAAGGAATTGACGGAAGGGCACCACCAGGAGTGGAGCCTGCGGCTTAATTTGACTCAACACGGGAAACCTCACCAGGCCCGGACACCGGAAGGATTGACAGATTGAGAGCTCTTTCTTGATTCGGTGGGTGGTGGTGCATGGCCGTTCTTAGTTGGTGGAGCGATTTGTCTGGTTAATTCCGATAACGAACGAGACTCTAGCCTGCTAACTAGGCGTATTTTCGACATCTCAAAGGCCCCACGGCTTCGGCTTCGGTCGTTGTCGCGCGCGGTTTTTACTGTCGGC
>CAVMFQ010000042.1:10000-12500 GCA_963680715.1 Tetragnatha montana | reverse complement strand
AAGAGAAATTTAACAGTTTTTAAAATTTCATTAATAGAAATTTAACAGTTTTTAAAATTTCGTTAAGAGAAATTTCACAGTTTTTAAAATTTCGTTAAGAGAAATTTCACACTTTTTAAAATTTCGTTAATAGAAATTTCACAGTTTTTAAAATTTCGTTAATAGAAATTTTAGGTTTTAAAATTTGGTTAATAAAAATTTCAGTTTTTAAAATTTTATTAATAAATTTCAGATTTTAAAATTTATTAATAAATTTTTAATTTTAGGTTTTTTAAATTTTAACGTCAGATAGAGAGAATAACACTTACAATACAAATTATATATACAAATAAGCGTAAAAACCCACATTTAACATATTATTTACATTACACAACAAAGGGTGCAATAAAACCAGGTAGGTAAGCGCTCGCCGGAAAAACGGTCGGGGTGGGAGGTTATTTATTAAAACATATAGTTATTTATGCATAAATATTAATTAATTTATGCGTAAATATTAATTAATTTATGCGTAAATATTAATTAATTTATGCATAAATAAATAAATATTACCGAAAAACGCGCGCGTTGCACGACAAAGCACGCACAAATAAATAGCATATTATTCGTCGACAACGACAAAGCATTCAAAGGTAAATTTTAAATATTACGTAACAAAGCACAAAGGAATAAACGAGCGTAAAAAAACACATTCGATATATCATAACAAAGGGTGCAATAAAAACAGGTAGGTAACCGCTCGCCGGAAAAACGGTCGGGGTGGGAGGCTGTTAGGGCGGAAGGTAGGTAGGGGAGGAAAGACGCACCTACAAGAGGACGCGTCTCCACCCACGAGCCGTCAGTACCGGACCGAGGCTCGACTTCTGCGTTTGGATTGAACAAAGAGTGGGCCGATCCCGGCGGCACTGCAATGCCGGGCCAACCCGCGGCGGAGGAGGAGCAAGCTCCTAAAGACCTCCGCCCGTTTACAAAAATCAGTTTAATATACTGGTCCCGCATGCGGGACGTATCAGATATTAAGCTGATAAGAACAGATACTACACTTTGATCTTAGCCTATTAAAGGCCGAGAAGCGATAAGGTAGCATTCGGAATCGAAAAAGGACGGACCTCTTCGGAGACGTGCCCCGGGTGAAGGCGGGAGTTTGCCGGTTAAGGTGCCTTCGTTCGGCGTTTGCCCGGAGAGCCCCGAGTCGCCGTTGGAAAGCGCGTTCGGTTTTTCCGAACCGCCGCCGCGCAGGAGGAGGATCGCCGCGAGAATCAGAAGAAGAAGAAGAAGATGGAGACGACCGCTTTTCCAGGATACGCGCACTTCGCTCCGGACGACCGCTCTCGCCCTTTGCACTTCAGGACGTTCCGGCGGATTCGCTCCGACAAACTTCTATTTTATTGAAAAACTTGTAAAATTCGCTTCGACGAACTTCTATTTTAGTGAAAAAGTTGTAAAATTCGCTCCGACAAACTGTCTTTGCACTTCAGGACGTTCGGACGAATTCGCTCTGACAAACTTCTATTTTAGTGAAAAAGTTGTAAAATTCGCTCCGACGAACTGTCTTTGCACTTCAGGACGTTCGGACGAATTCGCTCCGACGAACTCCTATTATAATGAGAAAGTTGTAAAATTCGCTCCGACGAACTGTCTTTACAGTTCAGAACGTTCGGACGAATTCGCTCCGACGAACTCCTATTATAATGAGAAAGTTGAAAAATTCGCTCCGACGAACTGTCTTTACACCTCAGGACGTTCGGACGAATTCGCTCTGACAAACTTCTATTTTAGTGAAAAAGTTGTAAAATTCGCTCCGACGAACTGTCTTTACAGTTCAGAACGTTCGGACGAATTCGCTCCGACGAACTCCTATTATAATGAGAAAGTTGAAAAATTCGCTCCGACGAACTGTCTTTACAGTTCAGAACGTTCGGACGAATTCGCTCCGACGAACTCCTATTATAATGAAAAAGTTGTAAAATTTGCTCCGACGAACTTCTATTAAAATTCGCTCCGACGAACTTCTATTAAAATTTGCTCCGACGAACTTCTATAAAAATTTGCTCCGACGAACTTCTATTAAAATTCGCTCCGACGAACTTCTATTAAAATTCGCTCCGACGAACTTCTATTAAAATTCGCTCCGACGAACTTCTATTAAAATTCGCTCCGACGAACTTCTATTAAAATTCGCTCCGACGAACTTCTATTAAAATTCGCTCCGACGAACTTCTATTAAAATTTGCTCCGACGAACTTCTATAAAAATTTGCTCCGACGAACTTCTATTAAAATTCGCTCCGACGAACTTCTATTAAAATTCGCTCCGACGAACTTCTATTAAAATTCGCTCCGACGAACTTCTATTAAAATTCGCTCCGACGAACTTCTATTAAAATTCGCTCCGACGAACTTCTATTAAAATTTGCTCCGACGAACTTCTATAAAAATTTGCTCCGACGAACTTCTATTAAAATTTGCTCCGACGAACTTCTATTAAAATTCGCTCCGACGAA
>CAVMFQ010000041.1:0-27501 GCA_963680715.1 Tetragnatha montana | reverse complement strand
TTCATCAAAACTGTGGTTTGAAAGATTTTAAAATTTTAAATTTTTTAAAATTGTTTTAAAAAGGGTTTAATACTACACTCCTGCACTTGCAAGTCTTTTTTTCTGGGCTGCTTTTAAGTGCTGATAACAGATATTTCATCAAAACTGTGGTTTGAAAGATTTTAAAATTTTAAATTTTTTAAAATTGTTTTAAAAAGGGTTTAATACTACTCTCCTGCAATTCCAAGACTTTTTTCTGGGCTGCTTTTCAGTGCTGATTGCATATATTTCATCAAAACTGTGGTTTGAAAGATTTTAAAATTTTAAATTTTTTAAAATTGTTTTAAAAAGGGTTTAATACTACACTCCTACACTTGCAAGGCTTTTTTCTGGGCTGCTTTTCAGTGCTGATTGCATATATTTCATCAAAACTGTGGTTTGAAAGATTTTAAAATTTTAAATTTTTTAAAATTGTTTTAAAAAGGGTTTAATACTACACTCCTGCACTTGCAAGTCTTTTTTCTGGGCTGCTTTTCAGTGCTGATTGCATATATTTCATCAAAACTGTGGTTTGAAAGATTTTAAAATTTTAAATTTTTTAAAATTGTTTTAAAAAGGGTTTAATACTACACTCCTGCACTTGCAAGTCTTTTTTCTGGGCTGCTTTTCAGTGCTGATAACAGATATTTCATCAAAACTGTGGTTTGAAAGATTTTAAAATTTTAAATTTTTTAAAATTGTTTTAAAAAGGGTTTAATACTACTCTCCTGCAATTCCAAGACTTTTTTCTGGACTGCTTTTCAGTGCTGATTGCATATATTTCATCAAAACTGTGGTTTGAAAGATTTTAAAATTTTAAATTTTTTTAAAATTGTTTTAAAAAGGGTTTAATACTACACTCCTGCACTTGCAAGTCTTTTTTCTGGGCTGCTTTTCAGTGCTGATTGCATATATTTCATCAAAACTGTGGTTTGAAAGATTTTAAAATTTTAAATTTTTTAAAATTGTTTTAAAAAGGGTTTAATACTACACTCCTGCACTTGCAAGTCTTTTTTCTGGGCTGCTTTTCAGTGCTGATTGCATATATTTCATCAAAACTGTGGTTTGAAAGATTTTAAAATTTTAAATTTTTTAAAATTGTTTTAAAAAGGTTTTAATACTACACTCCTGCACTTGCAAGTCTTTTTTCTGGGCTGCTTTTCAGTGCTGATTACAGATGTGGTTTGAAAGATTTTAAAATTTTAAATTTTTTAAAATTGTTTTAAAAAGGGTTTAATACTACTCTCCTGCAATTCCAAGACTTTTTACTGGGCTGCTTTTCAGTGCTGATTGCATATATTTCATCAAAACTGTGGTTTGAAAGATTTTAAAATTTTAAATTTTTTAAAATTGTTTTAAAAAGGGTTTAATACTACACTCCTGCACTTGCAAGTCTTTTTTCTTGGCTGCTTTTCAGTGCTGATTGCATATATTTCATCAAAACTGTGGTGTAAAGATTTTAAAATTCTAAATTTTTTAAAATTGTTTTAAAAAGGGTTTAATACTACACTCCTACACTTGCAAGGCTTTTTTCTGGGCTGCTTTTCAGTGCTGATTGCATATATTTCATCAAAACTGTGGTTTGAAAGATTTTAAAATTTTAAATTTTTTAAAATTGTTTTAAAAAGGGTTTAATACTACACTCCTGCACTTGCAAGTCTTTTTTCTGGGCTGCTTTTCAGTGCTGATTGCATATATTTCATCAAAACTGTGGTTTGAAAGATTTTAAAATTTTAAATTTTTTAAAATTGTTTTAAAAAGGGTTTAATACTACACTCCTGCACTTGCAAGTCTTTTTTCTGGGCTGCTTTTCAGTGCTGATTGCATATATTTCATCAAAACTGTGGTTTGAAAGATTTTAAAATTTTAATTTTTTTTTAAGTTGGGTCTTTTTTCTTTCTTTCTTTCTTTTAAGAAGTCTAAAATCTTTTTTTAAATTTTAATTTTAAAAATTTAAAAAAGGGTTTAATACTACACTCCTGCACTTGCAAGTCTTTTTTTCTGGGCTGCTTTTAAGTGCTGATAACAGATATTTCATCAAAACTGTGGTTTGAAAGATTTTAAAATTTTAAATTTTTTAAAATTGTTTTAAAAAGGGTTTAATACTACTCTCCTGCAATTCCAAGACTTTTTTCTGGACTGCTTTTCAGTGCTGATTGCATATATTTCATCAAAACTGTGGTTTGAAAGATTTTAAAATTTTAAATTTTTTTAAAATTGTTTTAAAAAGGGTTTAATACTACACTCCTGCACTTGCAAGTCTTTTTTCTGGGCTGCTTTTCAGTGCTGATTGCATATATTTCATCAAAACTGTGGTTTGAAAGATTTTAAAATTTTAAATTTTTTAAAATTGTTTTAAAAAGGGTTTAATACTACACTCCTGCACTTGCAAGTCTTTTTTCTGGGCTGCTTTTCAGTGCTGATTGCATATATTTCATCAAAACTGTGGTTTGAAAGATTTTAAAATTTTAAATTTTTTAAAATTGTTTTAAAAAGGTTTTAATACTACACTCCTGCACTTGCAAGTCTTTTTTCTGGGCTGCTTTTCAGTGCTGATTACAGATGTGGTTTGAAAGATTTTAAAATTTTAAATTTTTTAAAATTGTTTTAAAAAGGGTTTAATACTACTCTCCTGCAATTCCAAGACTTTTTACTGGGCTGCTTTTCAGTGCTGATTGCATATATTTCATCAAAACTGTGGTTTGAAAGATTTTAAAATTTTAAATTTTTTAAAATTGTTTTAAAAAGGGTTTAATACTACACTCCTGCACTTGCAAGTCTTTTTTCTTGGCTGCTTTTCAGTGCTGATTGCATATATTTCATCAAAACTGTGGTGTAAAGATTTTAAAATTCTAAATTTTTTAAAATTGTTTTAAAAAGGGTTTAATACTACTCTCCTGCAATTACAAGACTTTTTTCTTGGCTGCTTTTCAGTGCTGATTGCATATATTTCATCAAAACTGTGGTTTGAAAGATTTTAAAAATTTTAAATTTTTTAAAATTGTTTTAAAAAGGGTTTAATACTACACTCCTGCACTTGCAAGTCTTTTTTCTGGGCTGCTTTTCAGTGCTGATTGCATATATTTCATCAAAACTGTGGTTTGAAAGATTTTAAAATTTTAAATTTTTTAAAATTGTTTTAAAAAGGGTTTAATACTACACTCCTACACTTGCAAGGCTTTTTTCTGGGCTGCTTTTCAGTGCTGATTGCATATATTTCATCAAAACTGTGGTTTGAAAGATTTTAAAATTTTAAATTTTTTAAAATTGTTTTAAAATGGGTTTAATACTACACTCCTGCACTTGCAAGTCTTTTTTCTGGGCTGCTTTTCAGTGCTGATTGCATATATTTCATCAAAACTGTGGTTTGAAAGATTTTAAAATTTTAAAATTTTTAAAATTGTTTTAAAAAGGGTTTAATACTACACTCCTGCACTTGCAAGTCTTTTTTCTGGGCTGCTTTTCAGTGCTGATTGCATAAATTTCATCAAAACTGTGGTTTGAAAGATTTTAAAATTTTAATTTTTTTTTAAGTTGGGTCTTTTTTCTTTCTTTCTTTTAAAAAGTCTAAAATCTTTTTTTAAATTTTAATTTTAAAAATTTAAAAAAGGGTTTAATACTACACTCCTGCACTTGCAAGTCTTTTTTTCTGGGCTGCTTTTAAGTGCTGATAACAGATATTTCATCAAAACTGTGGTTTGAAAGATTTTAAAACTTTAAATTTTTTAAAATTGTTTTAAAAAGGGTTTAATACTACTCTCCTGCACTTGCAAGTCTTTTTTCTGGGCTGCTTTTCAGTGCTGATTACAGATATTTCATTAAAACTGTGGTTTGAAAGGTTTCAAAATTTTAAAAATTGTTTTAAAAAGGGTTTAATACTACACTCCTGCACTTGCAAGTCTTTTTTCTGGGCTGCTTTTCAGTGCTGATTACAGATATTTCATTAAAACTGTGGTTTGAAAGATTTCAAAATTTTAAATTTTTTAAAATTGTTTTAAAAAGGGTTTAATACTACACTCCTGCACTTGCAAGTCTTTTTTCTGGGCTGCTTTTCAGTGCTGATTGCATATATTTCATCAAAACTGTGGTTTGAAAGATTTTAAAATTTTAATTTTTTTTTAAGTTGGGTCTTTTTTCTTTCTTTCTTTCTTTCTTTCTTTTAAAAAGTCTAAAATCTTTTTTTAAATTTTAATTTAAAAAATTTAAAAAAGGGTTTAATACTACACTCCTGCACTTGCAAGTCTTTTTTTCTGGGCTGCTTTTAAGTGCTGATAACAGATATTTCATCAAAACTGTGGTTTGAAAGATTTTAAAATTTTAAATTTTTTAAAATTGTTTTAAAAAGGGTTTAATACTACTCTCCTGCAATTCCAAGACTTTTTTCTGGGCTGCTTTTCAGTGCTGATTGCATATATTTCATCAAAACTGTGGTTTGAAAGATTTTAAAATTTTAAATTTTTTAAAATTGTTTTAAAAAGGGTTTAATACTACACTCCTGCACTTGCAAGTCTTTTTTTCTGGGCTGCTTTTAAGTGCTGATAACAGATATTTCATCAAAACTGTGGTTTGAAAGATTTTAAAATTTTAAATTTTTTAAAATTGTTTTAAAAAGGGTTTAATACTACTCTCCTGCAATTCCAAGACTTTTTTCTGGGCTGCTTTTCAGTGCTGATTGCATATATTTCATCAAAACTGTGGTTTGAAAGATTTTAAAATTTTAAATTTTTTAAAATTGTTTTAAAAAGGGTTTAATACTACACTCCTGCACTTGCAAGTCTTTTTTCTTGGCTGCTTTTCAGTGCTGATTGCATATATTTCATCAAAACTGTGGTTTGAAAGATTTTAAAATTTTAAATTTTTTAAAATTGTTTTAAAAAGGGTTTAATACTACTCTCCTGCAATTACAAGACTTTTTTCTTGGCTGCTTTTCAGTGCTGATTGCATATATTTCATCAAAACTGTGGTTTGAAAGATTTTAAAAATTTTAAATTTTTTAAAATTGTTTTAAAAAGGGTTTAATACTACACTCCTGCACTTGCAAGTCTTTTTTCTGGGCTGCTTTTCAGTGCTGATTGCATATATTTCATCAAAACTGTGGTTTGAAAGATTTTAAAATTTTAATTTTTTAAAAATTGTTTTAAAAAGGTTTTAATACTACACTCCTGCACTTGCAAGTCTTTTTTCTGGGCTGCTTTTCAGTGCTGATTACAGATATTTCATTAAAACTGTGGTTTGAAAGATTTCAAAATTTTAAATTTTTTAAAATTGTTTTAAAAAGGGTTTAATACTACACTCCTGCACTTGCAAGTCTTTTTTCTGGGCTGCTTTTCAGTGCTGATTGCATATATTTCATCAAAACTGTGGTTTGAAAGATTTTAAAATTTTAATTTTTTTAAAATTGTTTTAAAAAGGGTTTAATACTACACTCCTGCACTTGGAAGTCTTTTTTCTGGGCTGCTTTTCAGTGCTGATTGCATATATTTCATCAAAACTGTGGTTTGAAAGATTTTAAAATTTTAAATTTTTTAAAATTGTTTTAAAAAGGGTTTAATACTACACTCCTGCACTTGCAAGTCTTTTTTCTGGGCTGCTTTTCAGTGCTGATTGCATATATTTTATCAAAACTGTGGTTTGAAAGATTTTAAAATTTTAATTTTTTTAAAATTGTTTTAAAAAGGTTTTAATACTACACTCCTGCACTTGCAAGTCTTTTTTCTGGGCTGCTTTTCAGTGCTGATTACAGATGTGGTTTGAAAGATTTTAAAATTTTAAATTTTTTAAAATTGTTTTAAAAAGGGTTTAATACTACTCTCCTGCAATTCCAAGACTTTTTACTGGGCTGCTTTTCAGTGCTGATTGCATATATTTCATCAAAACTGTGGTTTGAAAGATTTTAAAATTTTAAATTTTTTAAAATTGTTTTAAAAAGGGTTTAATACTACACTCCTGCACTTGCAAGTCTTTTTTCTTGGCTGCTTTTCAGTGCTGATTGCATATATTTCATCAAAACTGTGGTGTAAAGATTTTAAAATTCTAAATTTTTTAAAATTGTTTTAAAAAGGGTTTAATACTACTCTCCTGCAATTACAAGACTTTTTTCTTGGCTGCTTTTCAGTGCTGATTGCATATATTTAATCAAAACTGTGGTTTGAAAGATTTTAAAAATTTTAAATTTTTTAAAATTGTTTTAAAAAGGGTTTAATACTACACTCCTGCACTTGCAAGTCTTTTTTCTGGGCTGCTTTTCAGTGCTGATTGCATATATTTCATCAAAACTGTGGTTTGAAAGATTTTAAAATTTTAAATTTTTTAAAATTGTTATAAAAAGGGTTTAATACTACACTCCTACACTTGCAAGGCTTTTTTCTGGGCTGCTTTTCAGTGCTGATTGCATATATTTCATCAAAACTGTGGTTTGAAAGATTTTAAAATTTTAAATTTTTTAAAATTGTTTTAAAATGGGTTTAATACTACACTCCTGCACTTGCAAGTCTTTTTTCTGGGCTGCTTTTCAGTGCTGATTGCATATATTTCATCAAAACTGTGGTTTGAAAGATTTTAAAATTTTAAATTTTGAAAAATTGTTTTAAAAAGGGTTTAATACTACACTCCTGCACTTGCAAGTCTTTTTTCTGGGCTGCTTTTCAGTGCTGATTGCATATATTTCATCAAAACTGTGGTTTGAAAGATTTTAAAATTTTAAAATTTTTAAAATTGTTTTAAAAAGGGTTTAATACTACACTCCTGCACTTGCAAGTCTTTTTTCTGGGCTGCTTTTCAGTGCTGATTGCATAAATTTCATCAAAACTGTGGTTTGAAAGATTTTAAAATTTTAATTTTTTTTTAAGTTGGGTCTTTTTTCTTTCTTTCTTTTAAAAAGTCTAAAATCTTTTTTTAAATTTTAATTTTAAAAATTTAAAAAAGGGTTTAATACTACACTCCTGCACTTGCAAGTCTTTTTTTCTGGGCAGCTTTTAAGTGCTGATAACAGATATTTCATCAAAACTGTGGTTTGAAAGATTTTAAAACTTTAAATTTTTTAAAATTGTTTTAAAAAGGGTTTAATACTACTCTCCTGCACTTGCAAGTCTTTTTTCTGGGCTGCTTTTCAGTGCTGATTACAGATATTTCATTAAAACTGTGGTTTGAAAGGTTTCAAAATTTTAAAAATTGTTTTAAAAAGGGTTTAATACTACACTCCTGCACTTGCAAGTCTTTTTTCTGGGCTGCTTTTCAGTGCTGATTACAGATATTTCATTAAAACTGTGGTTTGAAAGATTTCAAAATTTTAAATTTTTTAAAATTGTTTTAAAAAGGGTTTAATACTACACTCCTGCACTTGCAAGTCTTTTTTCTGGGCTGCTTTTCAGTGCTGATTGCATATATTTCATCAAAACTGTGGTTTGAAAGATTTTAAAATTTTAATTTTTTTTTAAGTTGGGTCTTTTTTCTTTCTTTCTTTCTTTCTTTCTTTTAAAAAGTCTAAAATCTTTTTTTAAATTTTAATTTAAAAAATTTAAAAAAGGGTTTAATACTACACTCCTGCACTTGCAAGTCTTTTTTTCTGGGCTGCTTTTAAGTGCTGATAACAGATATTTCATCAAAACTGTGGTTTGAAAGATTTTAAAATTTTAAATTTTTTAAAATTGTTTTAAAAAGGGTTTAATACTACTCTCCTGCAATTCCAAGACTTTTTTCTGGGCTGCTTTTCAGTGCTGATTGCATATATTTCATCAAAACTGTGGTTTGAAAGATTTTAAAATTTTAAATTTTTTAAAATTGTTTTAAAAAGGGTTTAATACTACACTCCTGCACTTGCAAGTCTTTTTTTCTGGGCTGCTTTTAAGTGCTGATAACAGATATTTCATCAAAACTGTGGTTTGAAAGATTTTAAAATTTTAAATTTTTTAAAATTGTTTTAAAAAGGGTTTAATACTACTCTCCTGCAATTCCAAGACTTTTTTCTGGGCTGCTTTTCAGTGCTGATTGCATATATTTCATCAAAACTGTGGTTTGAAAGATTTTAAAATTTTAAATTTTTTAAAATTGTTTTAAAAAGGGTTTAATACTACACTCCTGCACTTGCAAGTCTTTTTTCTTGGCTGCTTTTCAGTGCTGATTGCATATATTTCATCAAAACTGTGGTTTGAAAGATTTTAAAATTTTAAATTTTTTAAAATTGTTTTAAAAAGGGTTTAATACTACTCTCCTGCAATTACAAGACTTTTTGCTTGGCTGCTTTTCAGTGCTGATTGCATATATTTCATCAAAACTGTGGTTTGAAAGATTTTAAAAATTTTAAATTTTTTAAAATTGTTTTAAAAAGGGTTTAATACTACACTCCTGCACTTGCAAGTCTTTTTTCTGGGCTGCTTTTCAGTGCTGATTGCATATATTTCATCAAAACTGTGGTTTGAAAGATTTTAAAATTTTAATTTTTTTAAAATTGTTTTAAAAAGGGTTTAATACTACACTCCTGCACTTGGAAGTCTTTTTTCTGGGCTGCTTTTCAGTGCTGATTGCATATATTTCATCAAAACTGTGGTTTGAAAGATTTTAAAATTTTAAATTTTTTAAAATTGTTTTAAAAAGGGTTTAATACTACACTCCTGCACTTGCAAGTCTTTTTTCTGGGCTGCTTTTCAGTGCTGATTGCATATATTTTATCAAAACTGTGGTTTGAAAGATTTTAAAATTTTAATTTTTTTAAAATTGTTTTAAAAAGGTTTTAATACTACACTCCTGCACTTGCAAGTCTTTTTTCTGGGCTGCTTTTCAGTGCTGATTACAGATGTGGTTTGAAAGATTTTAAAATTTTAAATTTTTTAAAATTGTTTTAAAAAGGGTTTAATACTACTCTCCTGCAATTCCAAGACTTTTTACTGGGCTGCTTTTCAGTGCTGATTGCATATATTTCATCAAAACTGTGGTTTGAAAGATTTTAAAATTTTAAATTTTTTAAAATTGTTTTAAAAAGGGTTTAATACTACACTCCTGCACTTGCAAGTCTTTTTTCTTGGCTGCTTTTCAGTGCTGATTGCATATATTTCATCAAAACTGTGGTGTAAAGATTTTAAAATTCTAAATTTTTTAAAATTGTTTTAAAAAGGGTTTAATACTACTCTCCTGCAATTACAAGACTTTTTTCTTGGCTGCTTTTCAGTGCTGATTGCATATATTTAATCAAAACTGTGGTTTGAAAGATTTTAAAAATTTTAAATTTTTTAAAATTGTTTTAAAAAGGGTTTAATACTACACTCCTGCACTTGCAAGTCTTTTTTCTGGGCTGCTTTTCAGTGCTGATTGCATATATTTCATCAAAACTGTGGTTTGAAAGATTTTAAAATTTTAAATTTTTTAAAATTGTTTTAAAAAGGGTTTAATACTACACTCCTACACTTGCAAGGCTTTTTTCTGGGCTGCTTTTCAGTGCTGATTGCATATATTTCATCAAAACTGTGGTTTGAAAGATTTTAAAATTTTAAATTTTTTAAAATTGTTTTAAAATGGGTTTAATACTACACTCCTGCACTTGCAAGTCTTTTTTCTGGGCTGCTTTTCAGTGCTGATTGCATATATTTCATCAAAACTGTGGTTTGAAAGATTTTAAAATTTTAAATTTTGAAAAATTGTTTTAAAAAGGGTTTAATACTACACTCCTGCACTTGCAAGTCTTTTTTCTGGGCTGCTTTTCAGTGCTGATTGCATATATTTCATCAAAACTGTGGTTTGAAAGATTTTAAAATTTTAAAATTTTTAAAATTGTTTTAAAAAGGGTTTAATACTACACTCCTGCACTTGCAAGTCTTTTTTCTGGGCTGCTTTTCAGTGCTGATTGCATAAATTTCATCAAAACTGTGGTTTGAAAGATTTTAAAATTTTAATTTTTTTTTAAGTTGGGTCTTTTTTCTTTCTTTCTTTCTTTCTTTCTTTTAAAAAGTCTAAAATCTTTTTTTAAATTTTAATTTAAAAAATTTAAAAAAGGGTTTAATACTACACTCCTGCACTTGCAAGTCTTTTTTTCTGGGCTGCTTTTAAGTGCTGATAACAGATATTTCATCAAAACTGTGGTTTGAAAGATTTTAAAATTTTAAATTTTTTAAAATTGTTTTAAAAAGGGTTTAATACTACACTCCTGCACTTGCAAGTCTTTTTTCTGGGCTGCTTTTCAGTGCTGATTGCATATATTTCATCAAAACTGTGGTTTGAAAGATTTTAAAATTTTAATTTTTTTTTAAGTTGGGTCTTTTTTCTTTCTTTCTTTCTTTCTTTCTTTTAAAAAGTCTAAAATCTTTTTTTAAATTTTAATTTAAAAAATTTAAAAAAGGGTTTAATACTACACTCCTGCACTTGCAAGTCTTTTTTTCTGGGCTGCTTTTAAGTGCTGATAACAGATATTTCATCAAAACTGTGGTTTGAAAGATTTTAAAATTTTAAATTTTTTAAAATTGTTTTAAAAAGGGTTTAATACTACTCTCCTGCAATTCCAAGACTTTTTTCTGGGCTGCTTTTCAGTGCTGATTGCATATATTTCATCAAAACTGTGGTTTGAAAGATTTTAAAATTTTAAATTTTTTAAAATTGTTTTAAAAAGGGTTTAATACTACACTCCTGCACTTGCAAGTCTTTTTTTCTGGGCTGCTTTTAAGTGCTGATAACAGATATTTCATCAAAACTGTGGTTTGAAAGATTTTAAAATTTTAAATTTTTTAAAATTGTTTTAAAAAGGGTTTAATACTACTCTCCTGCAATTCCAAGACTTTTTTCTGGGCTGCTTTTCAGTGCTGATTGCATATATTTCATCAAAACTGTGGTTTGAAAGATTTTAAAATTTTAAATTTTTTAAAATTGTTTTAAAAAGGGTTTAATACTACACTCCTGCACTTGCAAGTCTTTTTTCTTGGCTGCTTTTCAGTGCTGATTGCATATATTTCATCAAAACTGTGGTTTGAAAGATTTTAAAATTTTAAATTTTTTAAAATTGTTTTAAAAAGGGTTTAATACTACTCTCCTGCAATTACAAGACTTTTTTCTTGGCTGCTTTTCAGTGCTGATTGCATATATTTCATCAAAACTGTGGTTTGAAAGATTTTAAAAATTTTAAATTTTTTAAAATTGTTTTAAAAAGGGTTTAATACTACACTCCTGCACTTGCAAGTCTTTTTTCTGGGCTGCTTTTCAGTGCTGATTGCATATATTTCATCAAAACTGTGGTTTGAAAGATTTTAAAATTTTAATTTTTTAAAAATTGTTTTAAAAAGGTTTTAATACTACACTCCTGCACTTGCAAGTCTTTTTTCTGGGCTGCTTTTCAGTGCTGATTACAGATATTTCATTAAAACTGTGGTTTGAAAGATTTCAAAATTTTAAATTTTTTAAAATTGTTTTAAAAAGGGTTTAATACTACACTCCTGCACTTGCAAGTCTTTTTTCTGGGCTGCTTTTCAGTGCTGATTGCATATATTTCATCAAAACTGTGGTTTGAAAGATTTTAAAATTTTAATTTTTTTAAAATTGTTTTAAAAAGGGTTTAATACTACACTCCTGCACTTGGAAGTCTTTTTTCTGGGCTGCTTTTCAGTGCTGATTGCATATATTTCATCAAAACTGTGGTTTGAAAGATTTTAAAATTTTAAATTTTTTAAAATTGTTTTAAAAAGGGTTTAATACTACACTCCTGCACTTGCAAGTCTTTTTTCTGGGCTGCTTTTCAGTGCTGATTGCATATATTTCATCAAAACTGTGGTTTGAAAGATTTTAAAATTTTAATTTTTTTTTAAGTTGGGTCTTTTTTCTTTCTTTCTTTCTTTCTTTCTTTTAAAAAGTCTAAAATCTTTTTTTAAATTTTAATTTAAAAAATTTAAAAAAGGGTTTAATACTACACTCCTGCACTTGCAAGTCTTTTTTTCTGGGCTGCTTTTAAGTGCTGATAACAGATATTTCATCAAAACTGTGGTTTGAAAGATTTTAAAATTTTAAATTTTTTAAAATTGTTTTAAAAAGGGTTTAATACTACTCTCCTGCAATTCCAAGACTTTTTTCTGGGCTGCTTTTCAGTGCTGATTGCATATATTTCATCAAAACTGTGGTTTGAAAGATTTTAAAATTTTAAATTTTTTAAAATTGTTTTAAAAAGGGTTTAATACTACACTCCTGCACTTGCAAGTCTTTTTTCTGGGCTGCTTTTCAGTGCTGATTGCATATATTTCATCAAAACTGTGGTTTGAAAGATTTTAAAATTTTAAATTTTTTAAAATTGTTTTAAAAAGGGTTTAATACTACACTCCTGCACTTGCAAGTCTTTTTTCTTGGCTGCTTTTCAGTGCTGATTGCATATATTTCATCAAAACTGTGGTTTGAAAGATTTTAAAATTTTAAATTTTTTAAAATTGTTTTAAAATGGGTTTAATACTACACTCCTGCACTTGCAAGTCTTTTTTCTGGGCTGCTTTTCAGTGCTGATTGCATATATTTCATCAAAACTGTGGTTTGAAAGATTTTAAAATTTTAATTTTTTTTAAAATTGTTTTAAAAAGGTTTTAATACTACTCTCCTGCAATTCCAAGACTTTTTTCTGGGCTGCTTTTCAGTGCTGATTGCATATATTTCATCAAAACTGTGGTTTGAAAGATTTTAAAATTTTAAATTTTGTAAAATTGTTTTAAAAAGGGTTTAATACTACACTCCTGCACTTGCAAGTCTTTTTTCTGGGCTGCTTTTCAGTGCTGATTGCATATATTTCATCAAAACTGTGGTTTGAAAGATTTTAAAATTTCAAAATTTTTAAAATTGTTTTAAAAAGGGTTTAATACTACACTCCTGCACTTGCAAGTCTTTTTTCTCGGCTGCTTTTCAGTGCTGATTGCATAAATTTCATCAAAACTGTGGTTTGAAAGATTTTAAAATTTTAATTTTTTTTTAAGTTGGGTCTTTTTTCTTTCTTTCTTTTAAAAAGTCTAAAATCTTTTTTTAAATTTTAATTTTAAAAATTTAAAAAAGGGTTTAATACTACACTCCTGCACTTGCAAGTCTTTTTTTCTGGGCAGCTTTTAAGTGCTGATAACAGATATTTCATCAAAACTGTGGTTTGAAAGATTTTAAAACTTTAAATTTTTTAAAATTGTTTTAAAAAGGGTTTAATACTACTCTCCTGCACTTGCAAGTCTTTTTTCTGGGCTGCTTTTCAGTGCTGATTACAGATATTTCATTAAAACTGTGGTTTGAAAGGTTTCAAAATTTTAAAAATTGTTTTAAAAAGGGTTTAATACTACACTCCTGCACTTGCAAGTCTTTTTTCTGGGCTGCTTTTCAGTGCTGATTACAGATATTTCATTAAAACTGTGGTTTGAAAGATTTCAAAATTTTAAATTTTTTAAAATTGTTTTAAAAAGGGTTTAATACTACACTCCTGCACTTGCAAGTCTTTTTTCTGGGCTGCTTTTCAGTGCTGATTGCATATATTTCATCAAAACTGTGGTTTGAAAGATTTTAAAATTTTAATTTTTTTTTAAGTTGGGTCTTTTTTCTTTCTTTCTTTCTTTCTTTCTTTCTTTTAAAAAGTCTAAAATCTTTTTTTAAATTTTAATTTAAAAAATTTAAAAAAGGGTTTAATACTACACTCCTGCACTTGCAAGTCTTTTTTTCTGGGCTGCTTTTAAGTGCTGATAACAGATATTTCATCAAAACTGTGGTTTGAAAGATTTTAAAATTTTAAATTTTTTAAAATTGTTTTAAAAAGGGTTTAATACTACTCTCCTGCAATTCCAAGACTTTTTTCTGGGCTGCTTTTCAGTGCTGATTGCATATATTTCATCAAAACTGTGGTTTGAAAGATTTTAAAATTTTAAATTTTTTAAAATTGTTTTAAAAAGGGTTTAATACTACACTCCTGCACTTGCAAGTCTTTTTTCTGGGCTGCTTTTCAGTGCTGATTGCATATATTTCATCAAAACTGTGGTTTGAAAGATTTTAAAATTTTAAATTTTTTAAAATTGTTTTAAAAAGGGTTTAATACTACACTCCTGCACTTGCAAGTCTTTTTTCTTGGCTGCTTTTCAGTGCTGATTGCATATATTTCATCAAAACTGTGGTTTGAAAGATTTTAAAATTTTAAATTTTTTAAAATTGTTTTAAAATGGGTTTAATACTACACTCCTGCACTTGCAAGTCTTTTTTCTGGGCTGCTTTTCAGTGCTGATTGCATATATTTCATCAAAACTGTGGTTTGAAAGATTTTAAAATTTTAATTTTTTTTAAAATTGTTTTAAAAAGGTTTTAATACTACTCTCCTGCAATTCCAAGACTTTTTTCTGGGCTGCTTTTCAGTGCTGATTGCATATATTTCATCAAAACTGTGGTTTGAAAGATTTTAAAATTTTAAATTTTGTAAAATTGTTTTAAAAAGGGTTTAATACTACACTCCTGCACTTGCAAGTCTTTTTTCTGGGCTGCTTTTCAGTGCTGATTGCATATATTTCATCAAAACTGTGGTTTGAAAGATTTTAAAATTTTAAAATTTTTAAAATTGTTTTAAAAAGGGTTTAATACTACACTCCTGCACTTGCAAGTCTTTTTTCTGGGCTGCTTTTCAGTGCTGATTGCATAAATTTCATCAAAACTGTGGTTTGAAAGATTTTAAAATTTTAATTTTTTTTTAAGTTGGGTCTTTTTTCTTTCTTTCTTTTAAAAAGTCTAAAATCTTTTTTTAAATTTTAATTTTAAAAATTTAAAAAAGGGTTTAATACTACACTCCTGCACTTGCAAGTCTTTTTTTCTGGGCAGCTTTTAAGTGCTGATAACAGATATTTCATCAAAACTGTGGTTTGAAAGATTTTAAAACTTTAAATTTTTTAAAATTGTTTTAAAAAGGGTTTAATACTACTCTCCTGCACTTGCAAGTCTTTTTTCTGGGCTGCTTTTCAGTGCTGATTACAGATATTTCATTAAAACTGTGGTTTGAAAGGTTTCAAAATTTTAAAAATTGTTTTAAAAAGGGTTTAATACTACACTCCTGCACTTGCAAGTCTTTTTTCTGGGCTGCTTTTCAGTGCTGATTACAGATATTTCATTAAAACTGTGGTTTGAAAGATTTCAAAATTTTAAATTTTTTAAAATTGTTTTAAAAAGGGTTTAATACTACACTCCTGCACTTGCAAGTCTTTTTTCTGGGCTGCTTTTCAGTGCTGATTGCATATATTTCATCAAAACTGTGGTTTGAAAGATTTTAAAATTTTAATTTTTTTTTAAGTTGGGTCTTTTTTCTTTCTTTCTTTCTTTCTTTCTTTTAAAAAGTCTAAAATCTTTTTTTAAATTTTAATTTAAAAAATTTAAAAAAGGGTTTAATACTACACTCCTGCACTTGCAAGTCTTTTTTTCTGGGCTGCTTTTAAGTGCTGATAACAGATATTTCATCAAAACTGTGGTTTGAAAGATTTTAAAATTTTAAATTTTTTAAAATTGTTTTAAAAAGGGTTTAATACTACTCTCCTGCAATTCCAAGACTTTTTTCTGGGCTGCTTTTCAGTGCTGATTGCATATATTTCATCAAAACTGTGGTTTGAAAGATTTTAAAATTTTAAATTTTTTAAAATTGTTTTAAAAAGGGTTTAATACTACACTCCTGCACTTGCAAGTCTTTTTTCTTGGCTGCTTTTCAGTGCTGATTGCATATATTTCATCAAAACTGTGGTTTGAAAGATTTTAAAATTTTAAATTTTTTAAAATTGTTTTAAAAAGGGTTTAATACTACTCTCCTGCAATTACAAGACTTTTTTCTTGGCTGCTTTTCAGTGCTGATTGCATATATTTCATCAAAACTGTGGTTTGAAAGATTTTAAAAATTTTAAATTTTTTAAAATTGTTTTAAAAAGGGTTTAATACTACACTCCTGCACTTGCAAGTCTTTTTTCTGGGCTGCTTTTCAGTGCTGATTGCATATATTTCATCAAAACTGTGGTTTGAAAGATTTTAAAATTTTAATTTTTTAAAAATTGTTTTAAAAAGGGTTTAATACTACACTCCTGCACTTGGAAGTCTTTTTTCTGGGCTGCTTTTCAGTGCTGATTGCATATATTTCATCAAAACTGTGGTTTGAAAGATTTTAAAATTTTAAATTTTTTTAAAATTGTTCTAAAAAGGGTTTAATACTACACTCCTGCACTTGCAAGTCTTTTTTCTGGGCTGCTTTTCAGTGCTGATTGCATATATTTCATCAAAACTGTGGTTTGAAAGATTTTAAAATTTTAATTTTTTTTTAAGTTGGGTCTTTTTTCTTTCTTTCTTTCTTTCTTTCTTTTAAAAAGTCTAAAATCTTTTTTTAAATTTTAATTTAAAAAATTTAAAAAAGGGTTTAATACTACACTCCTGCACTTGCAAGTCTTTTTTTCTGGGCTGCTTTTAAGTGCTGATAACAGATATTTCATCAAAACTGTGGTTTGAAAGATTTTAAAATTTTAAATTTTTTAAAATTGTTTTAAAAAGGGTTTAATACTACTCTCCTGCAATTCCAAGACTTTTTTCTGGGCTGCTTTTCAGTGCTGATTGCATATATTTCATCAAAACTGTGGTTTGAAAGATTTTAAAATTTTAAATTTTTTAAAATTGTTTTAAAAAGGGTTTAATACTACACTCCTGCACTTGCAAGTCTTTTTTTGGCTGCTTTTCAGTGCTGATTGCATATATTTCATCAAAACTGTGGTTTGAAAGATTTTAAAATTCTAAATTTTTTAAAATTGTTTTAAAAAGGGTTTAATACTACTCTCCTGCAATTACAAGACTTTTTTCTTGGCTGCTTTTCAGTGCTGATTGCATATATTTCATCAAAACTGTGGTTTGAAAGATTTTAAAAATTTTAAATTTTTTAAAATTGTTTTAAAAAGGGTTTAATACTACACTCCTGCACTTGCAAGTCTTTTCTGGGCTGCTTTTCAGTGCTGATTGCATATATTTCATCAAAACTGTGGTTTGAAAGATTTTAAAATTTTAAATTTTTTAAAATTGTTTTAAAAAGGGTTTAATACTACACTCCTACACTTGCAAGGCTTTTTTCTGGGCTGCTTTTCAGTGCTGATTGCATATATTTCATCAAAACTGTGGTTTGAAAGATTTTAAAATTTTAAATTTTTTAAAATTGTTTTAAAAAGGGTTTAATACTACACTCCTGCACTTGCAAGTCTTTTTTCTGGGCTGCTTTTCAGTGCTGATTGCATATATTTCATCAAAACTGTGGTTTGAAAGATTTTAAAATTTTAATTTTTTTTTAAGTTGGGTCTTTTTTCTTTCTTTCTTTCTTTCTTTCTTTTAAAAAGTCTAAAATCTTTTTTTAAATTTTAATTTAAAAAATTTAAAAAAGGGTTTAATACTACACTCCTGCACTTGCAAGTCTTTTTTTCTGGGCTGCTTTTAAGTGCTGATAACAGATATTTCATCAAAACTGTGGTTTGAAAGATTTTAAAATTTTAAATTTTTTAAAATTGTTTTAAAAAGGGTTTAATACTACTCTCCTGCAATTCCAAGACTTTTTTCTGGGCTGCTTTTCAGTGCCGATTGCATATATTTCATCAAAACTGTGGTTTGAAAGATTTTAAAATTTTAAATTTTTTAAAATTGTTTTAAAAAGGGTTTAATACTACACTCCTGCACTTGCAAGTCTTTTTTCTTGGCTGCTTTTCAGTGCTGATTGCATATATTTCATCAAAACTGTGGTTTGAAAGATTTTAAAATTTTAAATTTTTTAAAATTGTTTTAAAAAGGGTTTAATACTACTCTCCTGCAATTACAAGACTTTTTTCTTGGCTGCTTTTCAGTGCTGATTGCATATATTTCATCAAAACTGTGGTTTGAAAGATTTTAAAAATTTTAAATTTTTTAAAATTGTTTTAAAAAGGGTTTAATACTACACTCCTGCACTTGCAAGTCTTTTTTCTGGGCTGCTTTTCAGTGCTGATTGCATATATTTCATCAAAACTGTGGTTTGAAAGATTTTAAAATTTTAATTTTTTAAAAATTGTTTTAAAAAGGTTTTAATACTACACTCCTGCACTTGCAAGTCTTTTTTCTGGGCTGCTTTTCAGTGCTGATTACAGATATTTCATTAAAACTGTGGTTTGAAAGATTTCAAAATTTTAAATTTTTTAAAATTGTTTTAAAAAGGGTTTAATACTACACTCCTGCACTTGCAAGTCTTTTTTCTGGGCTGCTTTTCAGTGCTGATTGCATATATTTCATCAAAACTGTGGTTTGAAAGATTTTAAAATTTTAATTTTTTTAAAATTGTTTTAAAAAGGGTTTAATACTACACTCCTGCACTTGGAAGTCTTTTTTCTGGGCTGCTTTTCAGTGCTGATTGCATATATTTCATCAAAACTGTGGTTTGAAAGATTTTAAAATTTTAAATTTTTTTAAAATTGTTTTAAAAAGGGTTTAATACTACACTCCTGCACTTGCAAGTCTTTTTTCTGGGCTGCTTTTCAGTGCTGATTGCATATATTTCATCAAAACTGTGGTTTGAAAGATTTTAAAATTTTAATTTTTTTTTAAGTTGGGTCTTTTTTCTTTCTTTCTTTCTTTCTTTCTTTTAAAAAGTCTAAAATCTTTTTTTAAATTTTAATTTAAAAAATTTAAAAAAGGGTTTAATACTACACTCCTGCACTTGCAAGTCTTTTTTTCTGGGCTGCTTTTAAGTGCTGATAACAGATATTTCATCAAAACTGTGGTTTGAAAGATTTTAAAATTTTAAATTTTTTAAAATTGTTTTAAAAAGGGTTTAATACTACTCTCCTGCAATTCCAAGACTTTTTTCTGGGCTGCTTTTCAGTGCTGATTGCATATATTTCATCAAAACTGTGGTTTGAAAGATTTTAAAATTTTAAATTTTTTAAAATTGTTTTAAAAAGGGTTTAATACTACACTCCTGCACTTGCAAGTCTTTTTTCTGGGCTGCTTTTCAGTGCTGATTGCATATATTTCATCAAAACTGTGGTTTGAAAGATTTTAAAATTTTAAATTTTTTAAAATTGTTTTAAAAAGGGTTTAATACTACACTCCTGCACTTGCAAGTCTTTTTTCTTGGCTGCTTTTCAGTGCTGATTGCATATATTTCATCAAAACTGTGGTTTGAAAGATTTTAAAATTCTAAATTTTTTAAAATTGTTTTAAAAAGGGTTTAATACTACTCTCCTGCAATTACAAGACTTTTTTCTTGGCTGCTTTTCAGTGCTGATTGCATATATTTCATCAAAACTGTGGTTTGAAAGATTTTAAAAATTTTAAATTTTTTAAAATTGTTTTAAAAAGGGTTTAATACTACACTCCTGCACTTGCAAGTCTTTTCTGGGCTGCTTTTCAGTGCTGATTGCATATATTTCATCAAAACTGTGGTTTGAAAGATTTTAAAATTTTAAATTTTTTAAAATTGTTTTAAAAAGGGTTTAATACTACACTCCTATACTTGCAAGGCTTTTTTCTGGGCTGCTTTTCAGTGCTGATTGCATATATTTCATCAAAACTGTGGTTTGAAAGATTTTAAAATTTTAAATTTTTTAAAATTGTTTTAAAAAGGGTTTAATACTACACTCCTGCACTTGCAAGTCTTTTTTCTGGGCTGCTTTTCAGTGCTGATTGCATATATTTCATCAAAACTGTGGTTTGAAAGATTTTAAAATTTTAAATTTTTTAAAATTGTTTTAAAAAGGGTTTAATACTACACTCCTGCACTTGCAAGTCTTTTTTCTGGGCTGCTTTTCAGTGCTGATTGCATATATTTCATCAAAACTGTGGTTTGAAAGATTTTAAAATTTTAATTTTTTTTTAAGTTGGGTCTTTTTTCTTTCTTTCTTTCTTTTAAGAAGTCTAAAATCTTTTTTTAAATTTTAATTTTAAAAATTTAAAAAAGGGTTTAATACTACACTCCTGCACTTGCAAGTCTTTTTTTCTGGGCTGCTTTTAAGTGCTGATAACAGATATTTCATCAAAACTGTGGTTTGAAAGATTTTAAAATTTTAAATTTTTTTAAAATTGTTTTAAAAAGGGTTTAATACTACACTCCTGCACTTGCAAGTCTTTTTTCTGGGCTGCTTTTCAGTGCTGATTGCATATATTTCATCAAAACTGTGGTTTGAAAGATTTTAAAATTTTAAATTTTTTAAAATTGTTTTAAAAAGGGTTTAATACTACACTCCTGCACTTGCAAGTCTTTTTTCTGGGCTGCTTTTCAGTGCTGATTGCATATATTTCATCAAAACTGTGGTTTGAAAGATTTTAAAATTTTAAATTTTTTAAAATTGTTTTAAAAAGGGTTTAATACTACACTCCTTCACTTGCAAGTCCTTTTTCTGGGCTGCTTTTCAGTGCTGATTGCATATATTTCATCAAAACTGTGGTTTGAAAGATTTTAAAATTTTAATTTTTTAAAAATTGTTTTAAAAAGGTTTTAATACTACACTCCTGCACTTGCAAGTCTTTTTTCTGGGCTGCTTTTCAGTGCTGATTACAGATGTGGTTTGAAAGATTTTAAAATTTTATATTTTTTAAAATTGTTTTAAAAAGGGTTTAATACTACTCTCCTGCACTTGCAAGTCTTTTTTCTGGGCTGCTTTTCAGTGCTGATTACAGATATTTCATTAAAACTGTGGTTTGAAAGATTTCAAAATTTTAAATTTTTTAAAATTGTTTTAAAAAGGGTTTAATACTACACTCCTGCACTTGCAAGTCTTTTTTCTGGGCTGCTTTTCAGTGCTGATTACAGATATTTCATTAAAACTGTGGTGTGAAAGATTTCAAAATTTTAAATTTTTAAAATTGTTTTAAAAAGGGTTTAATACTACACTCCTGCACTTGCAAGTCTTTTTTCTGGGCTGCTTTTCAGTGCTGATTGCCTATATTTCATCAAAACTGTGGTTTGAAAGATTTTAAAATTTAGATTTTTTTAAAATTGTTTTAAAAAGGTTTTAATACTACACTCCTGCACTTGCAAGTCTTTTTTCTGGGCTGCTTTTCAGTGCTGATTGCATATATTTCATCAAAACTGTGGTTTGAAAGATTTTAAAATTTTAATTTTTTTTTAAGTTGGGTCTTTCTTTCTTTTAAAAAGTCTAAAATCTTTTTTTAAATTTTAATTTTAAAAATTTAAAAAAGGGTTTAATACTACACTCCTGCACTTGCAAGTCTTTTTTTCTGGGCTGCTTTTCAGTGCTGATTGCATATATTTCATCAAAACTGTGGTTTGAAAGATTTTAAAATTTTAAATTTTTTAAAATTGTTTTAAAAAGGGTTTAATACTACACTCCTGCACTTGCAAGTCTTTTTTCTGGGCTGCTTTTCAGTGCTGATTGCATATATTTCATCAAAACTGTGGTTTGAAAGATTTTAAAATTTTAATTTTTTTTTAAGTTGGGTCTTTTTTCTTTCTTTCTTTCTTTCTTTTAAAAAGTCTAAAATCTTTTTTTAAATTTTAATTTTAAAAATTTAAAAAAGGGTTTAATACTACACTCCTGCACTTGCAAGTCTTTTTTTCTGGGCTGCTTTTAAGTGCTGATAACAGATATTTCATCAAAACTGTGGTTTGAAAGATTTTAAAATTTTAAATTTTTTAAAATTGTTTTAAAAAGGGTTTAATACTACTCTCCTGCAATTCCAAGACTTTTTTCTGGGCTGCTTTTCAGTGCTGATTGCATATATTTCATCAAAACTGTGGTTTGAAAGATTTTAAAATTTTAAATTTTTTAAAATTGTTTTAAAAAGGGTTTAATACTACACTCCTGCACTTGCAAGTCTTTTTTCTTGGCTGCTTTTCAGTGCTGATTGCATATATTTCATCAAAACTGTGGTTTGAAAGATTTTAAAATTTTAAATTTTTTAAAATTGTTTTAAAAAGGGTTTAATACTACTCTCCTGCAATTACAACACTTTTTTCTTGGCTGCTTTTCAGTGCTGATTCCATATATTTCATCAAAACTGTGGTTTGAAAGATTTTAAAAATTTTAAATTTTTTAAAATTGTTTTAAAAAGGGTTTAATACTACACTCCTGCACTTGCAAGTCTTTTTTTCTGGGCTGCATTTAAGTGCTGATAACAGATATTTCATCAAAACTGTGGTTTGAAAGATTTTAAAATTTTAATTTTTTTAAAATTGTTTTAAAAAGGGTTTAATACTACACTCCTGCACTTGCAAGTCTTTTTTCTGGGCTGCTTTTCAGTGCTGATTGCATATATTTCATCAAAACTGTGGTTTGAAAGATTTTAAAATTTTAAATTTTTTAAAATTGTTTTAAAAAGGGTTTAATACTACACTCCTTCACTTGCAAGTCCTTTTTCTGGGCTGCTTTTCAGTGCTGATTGCATATATTTCATCAAAACTGTGGTTTGAAAGATTTTAAAATTTTAATTTTTTTAAAATTGTTTTAAAAAGGTTTTAATACTACACTCCTGCACTTGCAAGTCTTTTTTCTGGGCTGCTTTTCAGTGCTGATTACAGATGTGGTTTGAAAGATTTTAAAATTTTAAATTTTTTAAAATTGTTTTAAAAAGGGTTTAATACTACTCTCCTGCACTTGCAAGTCTTTTTTCTGGGCTGCTTTTCAGTGCTGATTACAGATATTTCATTAAAACTGTGGTTTGAAAGATTTCAAAATTTTAAATTTTTTAAAATTGTTTTAAAAAGGGTTTAATACTACACTCCTGCACTTGCAAGTCTTTTTTCTGGGCTGCTTTTCAGTGCTGATTACAGATATTTCATTAAAACTGTGGTGTGAAAGATTTCAAAATTTTAAATTTTTAAAATTGTTTTAAAAAGGGTTTAATACTACACTCCTGCACTTGCAAGTCTTTTTTCTGGGCTGCTTTTCAGTGCTGATTGCATATATTTCATCAAAACTGTGGTTTGAAAGATTTTAAAATTTTAATTTTTTTTTAAGTTGGGTCTTTCTTTCTTTTAAAAAGTCTAAAATCTTTTTTTAAATTTTAATTTTAAAAATTTAAAAAAGGGTTTAATACTACACTCCTGCACTTGCAAGTCTTTTTTTCTGGGCTGCTTTTCAGTGCTGATTGCATATATTTCATCAAAACTGTGGTTTGAAAGATTTTAAAATTTTAAATTTTTTAAAATTGTTTTAAAAAGGGTTTAATACTACACTCCTGCACTTGCAAGTCTTTTTTCTGGGCTGCTTTTCAGTGCTGATTGCATATATTTCATCAAAACTGTGGTTTGAAAGATTTTAAAATTTTAATTTTTTTTTAAGTTGGGTCTTTTTTCTTTCTTTCTTTCTTTCTTTTAAAAAGTCTAAAATCTTTTTTTAAATTTTAATTTTAAAAATTTAAAAAAGGGTTTAATACTACACTCCTGCACTTGCAAGTCTTTTTTTCTGGGCTGCTTTTAAGTGCTGATAACAGATATTTCATCAAAACTGTGGTTTGAAAGATTTTAAAATTTTAAATTTTTTTAAAATTGTTTTAAAAAGGGTTTAATACTACACTCCTGCACTTGCAAGTCTTTTTTCTGGGCTGCTTTTCAGTGCTGATTGCATATATTTCATCAAAACTGTGGTTTGAAAGATTTTAAAATTTTAAATTTTTTAAAATTGTTTTAAAAAGGGTTTAATACTACACTCCTGCACTTGCAAGTCTTTTTTCTGGGCTGCTTTTCAGTGCTGATTGCATATATTTCATCAAAACTGTGGTTTGAAAGATTTTAAAATTTTAAATTTTTTAAAATTGTTTTAAAAAGGGTTTAATACTACACTCCTTCACTTGCAAGTCCTTTTTCTGGGCTGCTTTTCAGTGCTGATTGCATATATTTCATCAAAACTGTGGTTTGAAAGATTTTAAAATTTTAATTTTTTAAAAATTGTTTTAAAAAGGTTTTAATACTACACTCCTGCACTTGCAAGTCTTTTTTCTGGGCTGCTTTTCAGTGCTGATTACAGATGTGGTTTGAAAGATTTTAAAATTTTAAATTTTTTAAAATTGTTTTAAAAAGGGTTTAATACTACTCTCCTGCACTTGCAAGTCTTTTTTCTGGGCTGCTTTTCAGTGCTGATTACAGATATTTCATTAAAACTGTGGTTTGAAAGATTTCAAAATTTTAAATTTTTTAAAATTGTTTTAAAAAGGGTTTAATACTACACTCCTGCACTTGCAAGTCTTTTTTCTGGGCTGCTTTTCAGTGCTGATTACAGATATTTCATTAAAACTGTGGTGTGAAAGATTTCAAAATTTTAAATTTTTAAAATTGTTTTAAAAAGGGTTTAATACTACACTCCTGCACTTGCAAGTCTTTTTTCTGGGCTGCTTTTCAGTGCTGATTGCCTATATTTCATCAAAACTGTGGTTTGAAAGATTTTAAAATTTAGATTTTTTTTAAATTGTTTTAAAAAGGTTTTAATACTACACTCCTGCACTTGCAAGTCTTTTTTCTGGGCTGCTTTTCAGTGCTGATTGCATATATTTCATCAAAACTGTGGTTTGAAAGATTTTAAAATTTTAATTTTTTTTAAGTTGGGTCTTTCTTTCTTTTAAAAAGTCTAAAATCTTTTTTTAAATTTTAATTTTAAAAATTTAAAAAAGGGTTTAATACTACACTCCTGCACTTGCAAGTCTTTTTTTCTGGGCTGCTTTTCAGTGCTGATTGCATATATTTCATCAAAACTGTGGTTTGAAAGATTTTAAAATTTTAAATTTTTTAAAATTGTTTTAAAAAGGGTTTAATACTACACTCCTGCACTTGCAAGTCTTTTTTCTGGGCTGCTTTTCAGTGCTGATTGCATATATTTCATCAAAACTGTGGTTTGAAAGATTTTAAAATTTTAATTTTTTTTTAAGTTGGGTCTTTTTTCTTTCTTTCTTTCTTTCTTTTAAAAAGTCTAAAATCTTTTTTTAAATTTTAATTTTAAAAATTTAAAAAAGGGTTTAATACTACACTCCTGCACTTGCAAGTCTTTTTTTCTGGGCTGCTTTTAAGTGCTGATAACAGATATTTCATCAAAACTGTGGTTTGAAAGATTTTAAAATATTAAATTTTTTAAAATTGTTTTAAAAAGGGTTTAATACTACTCTCCTGCAATTCCAAGACTTTTTTCTGGGCTGCTTTTCAGTGCTGATTGCATATATTTCATCAAAACTGTGGTTTGAAAGATTTTAAAATTTTAAATTTTTTAAAATTGTTTTAAGAAGGGTTTAATACTACACTCCTGCACTTGCAAGTCTTTTTTCTGGGCTGCTTTTAAGTGCTGATTGCATATATTTCATCAAAACTGTGGTTTGAAAGATTTTAAAATTTTAAATTTTTTAAAATTGTTTTAAAAAGGGTTTAATACTACACTCCTGCACTTGCAAGTCTTTTTTCTTGGCTGCTTTTCAGTGCTGATTGCATATATTTCATCAAAACTGTGGTTTGAAAGATTTTAAAATTTTAAATTTTTTAAAATTGCTTTAAAAAGGGTTTAATACTACTCTCCTGCAATTACAACACTTTTTTCTTGGCTGCTTTTCAGTGCTGATTCCATATATTTCATCAAAACTGTGGTTTGAAAGATTTTAAAAATTTTAAATTTTTTAAAATTGTTTTAAAAAGGGTTTAATACTACACTCCTGCACTTGCAAGTCTTTTTTTATGGGCTGCTTTTAAGTGCTGATAACAGATATTTCATCAAAACTGTGGTTTGAAAGATTTTAAAATTTTAAATTTTTTTAAAATTGTTTTAAAAAGGGTTTAATACTACACTCCTGCACTTGCAAGTCTTTTTTCTGGGCTGCTTTTCAGTGCTGATTGCATATATTTCATCAAAACTGTGGTTTGAAAGATTTTAAAATTTTAAATTTTTTAAAATTGTTTTAAAAAGGGTTTAATACTACACTCCTGCACTTGCAAGTCTTTTTTCTGGGCTGCTTTTCAGTGCTGATTGCATATATTTCATCAAAACTGTGGTTTGAAAGATTTTAAAATTTTAAATTTTTTAAAATTGTTTTAAAAAGGGTTTAATACTACACTCCTGCACTTGCAAGTCTTTTTTCTGGGCTGCTTTTCAGTGCTGATTGCATATATTTCATCAAAACTGTGGTTTGAAAGATTTTAAAATTTTAATTTTTTAAAAATTGTTTTAAAAAGGTTTTAATACTACACTCCTGCACTTGCAAGTCTTTTTTCTGGGCTGCTTTTCAGTGCTGATTACAGATGTGGTTTGAAAGATTTTAAAATTTTAAATTTTTTAAAATTGTTTTAAAAAGGGTTTAATACTACTCTCCTGCACTTGCAAGTCTTTTTTCTGGGCTGCTTTTCAGTGCTGATTACAGATATTTCATTAAAACTGTGGTTTGAAAGATTTCAAAATTTTAAATTTTTTAAAATTGTTTTAAAAAGGGTTTAATACTACACTCCTGCACTTGCAAGTCTTTTTTCTGGGCTGCTTTTCAGTGCTGATTACAGATATTTCATTAAAACTGTGGTGTGAAAGATTTCAAAATTTTAAATTTTTAAAATTGTTTTAAAAAGGGTTTAATACTACACTCCTGCACTTGCAAGTCTTTTTTCTGGGCTGCTTTTCAGTGCTGATTGCCTATATTTCATCAAAACTGTGGTTTGAAAGATTTTAAAATTTAGATTTTTTTTAAATTGTTTTAAAAAGGTTTTAATACTACACTCCTGCACTTGCAAGTCTTTTTTCTGGGCTGCTTTTCAGTGCTGATTGCATATATTTCATCAAAACTGTGGTTTGAAAGATTTTAAAATTTTAATTTTTTTTAAGTTGGGTCTTTCTTTCTTTTAAAAAGTCTAAAATCTTTTTTTAAATTTTAATTTTAAAAATTTAAAAAAGGGTTTAATACTACACTCCTGCACTTGCAAGTCTTTTTTTCTGGGCTGCTTTTCAGTGCTGATTGCATATATTTCATCAAAACTGTGGTTTGAAAGATTTTAAAATTTTAAATTTTTTAAAATTGTTTTAAAAAGGGTTTAATACTACACTCCTGCACTTGCAAGTCTTTTTTCTGGGCTGCTTTTCAGTGCTGATTGCATATATTTCATCAAAACTGTGGTTTGAAAGATTTTAAAATTTTAATTTTTTTTTAAGTTGGGTCTTTTTTCTTTCTTTCTTTCTTTCTTTTAAAAAGTCTAAAATCTTTTTTTAAATTTTAATTTTAAAAATTTAAAAAAGGGTTTAATACTACACTCCTGCACTTGCAAGTCTTTTTTTCTGGGCTGCTTTTAAGTGCTGATAACAGATATTTCATCAAAACTGTGGTTTGAAAGATTTTAAAATATTAAATTTTTTAAAATTGTTTTAAAAAGGGTTTAATACTACTCTCCTGCAATTCCAAGACTTTTTTCTGGGCTGCTTTTCAGTGCTGATTGCATATATTTCATCAAAACTGTGGTTTGAAAGATTTTAAAATTTAGATTTTTTTTAAATTGTTTTAAAAAGGTTTTAATACTACACTCCTGCACTTGCAAGTCTTTTTTCTGGGCTGCTTTTCAGTGCTGATTGCATATATTTC
>CAVMFQ010000040.1:0-63046 GCA_963680715.1 Tetragnatha montana | reverse complement strand
TGCCGACCCTTGCCGCATGGGTACCGAGACACTGCCGCTATGAGTTCAGCGGTAGGCTACGGTGCCATGGTCGGCAACCTTACACACATCTTACCGAGTGGGATTGGAAAACATGCAACTATCGTCTCTAGTGTCAGTCACGAATCTTCCCATGTTATCTCTATGGGAAAAATGAATGTGCATGAAAGTGAGGTTTTGCGTCACTTTAGCTATAGTACTTTACATACATCTTACCGAGTGGGATTTGAGAATACGCTACTAACGTCTCTAATACATCTCTAGTGTCGATTTTGTCGGATTATTCAACACACTTTGTTTCTTCACCATGTTAACTCTATGGGGGAAACTTAAAGTTACTGAAAGTGCACTTGGGTGCTTTTTACCCACATGTTAACTCTATGGGGGAAACTTAAAGTTACTGAAAGTGCACTAGGGTGCTTTTTACCCCCATGTTAACTCTATGGGGGAAACTTAAAGTTACTAAAGGGCACTAGGGTGCCTTTTACCCCCATGTTAACTCTATGGGGGAAACTCAAAGTTACTGAAAGTGCACTAGGGTGCTTTTTACCCCCATGTTAACTCTATGGGGGAAACTCAAAGTTACTGAAAGTGCACTAGGGTGCTTTTTACCCCCATGTTAACTCTATGGGGGAAACTCAAAGTTACTGAAAGTGCACTAGGGTGCTTTTTACCCCCATGTTAACTCTATGGGGGAAACTCAAAGTTACTGAAAGTGAACTAGGGTGCTTTTTACCCCCATGTTAACTCTATGGGGGAAACTCAAAGTTACTGAAAGTGCACTAGGGTGCTTTTTACCCCCATGTTAACTCTATGGGGGAAACTCAAAGTTACTGAAAGTGCACTAGGGTGCTTTTTACCCCCATGTTAACTCTATGGGGGAAACTCAAAGTTACTGAAAGTGCACTAGGGTGCTTTTTACCCCCATGTTAACTCTATGGGGGAAACTCAAAGTTACTGAAAGTGCACTAGGGTGCTTTTTACCCCCATGTTAACTCTATGGGGGAAACTCAAAGTTACTGAAAGTGCACTAGGGTGCTTTTTACCCCCATGTTAACTCTATGGGGGAAACTCAAAGTTACTGAAAGTGCACTAGGGTGCTTTTTACCCCCATGTTAACTCTATGGGGGAAACTCAAAGTTACTGAAAGTGCACTAGGGTGCTTTTTACCCCCATGTTAACTCTATGGGGGAAACTTAAAGTTACTGAAAGTGTACTAGGGTGCTTATTACCCCCATGTTAACTCTATGGGGGAAACTCAAAGTTACTGAAAGTGCACTAGGGTGCTTTTTACCCCCATGTTAACTCTATGGGGGAAACTCAAAGTTACTGAAAGTGCACTAGGGTGCTTTTTACCCCCATGTTAACTCTATGGGGGAAACTCAAAGTTACTGAAAGTGCACTAGGGTGCTTTTTACCCCCATGTTAACTCTATGGGGGAAACTCAAAGTTACTGAAAGTGCACTAGGGTGCTTTTTACCCCCATGTTAACTCTATGGGGGAAACTCAAAGTTACTGAAAGTGCACTAGGGTGCTTTTTACCCCCATGTTAACTCTATGGGGGAAACTCAAAGTTACTGAAAGTGCACTAGGGTGCTTTTTACCCCCATGTTAACTCTATGGGGGAAACTCAAAGTTACTGAAAGTGCACTAGGGTGCTTTTTACCCCCATGTTAACTCTATGGGGGAAACTCAAAGTTACTGAAAGTGCACTAGGGTGCTTTTTACCCCCATGTTAACTCTATGGGGGAAACTCAAAGTTACTGAAAGTGCACTAGGGTGCTTTTTACCCCCATGTTAACTCTATGGGGGAAACTCAAAGTTACTGAAAGTGCACTAGGGTGCTTTTTACCCCCATGTTAACTCTATGGGGGAAACTCAAAGTTACTGAAAGTGCACTAGGGTGCTTTTTACCCCCATGTTAACTCTATGGGGGAAACTCAAAGTTACTGAAAGTGCACTAGGGTGCTTTTTACCCCCATGTTAACTCTATGGGGGAAACTCAAAGTTACTGAAAGTGCACTAGGGTGCTTTTTACCCCCATGTTAACTCTATGGGGGAAACTCAAAGTTACTGAAAGTGCACTAGGGTGCTTTTTACCCCCATGTTAACTCTATGGGGGAAACTCAAAGTTACTGAAAGTGCACTAGGGTGCTTTTTACCCCCATGTTATCTCTATGGGGGAAACTCAAAGTTACTGAAAGTGAACTAGGGTGCTTTTTACCCCCATGTTAACTCTATGGGGGAAACTCAAAGTGACTGAAAGTGCACTAGGGTGCTTTTTACCCCCATGTTAACTGTATGGGGAACTTAAAGTTACTGAAAGTGCTTATTAGTGCGGTTTTCCATCACTTTAGCTATAGTATGTTACATATAGATGGTTTATATGAAGTTTCAACACACTTTGTTTTCTCCCTATGTTAACTCTATGGGGAAAATTTAAAACTACTGAAAGTGCTCATAAGTGGGGTTTTCCATCACTTTAGCTATAGTATGTTTCATATAGATGGTTTATATGAAGTTTCAACACACTTTGTTTTCTCCCTATGTTAACTTTATGGGGGAAATTTAAAGTTACTGAAAGTGCTCATAAGTGCGGTTTTCCATCACTTTAGCTATAGTATGTTACATATAGGGAGAAAACAAAGTGTGTTGAAACTTCATATAAACCATCTGTATGTAACATACTATAGCTAAAGTGATGGAAAACCGCACTAATGAGCACTTTCAGTAACTTTAAGTTCCCCCATACAGTTAACATGGGGGTAAAAAGCACCCTAGTGCACTTTCAGTAACTTTAAGTTTCCTCCATAGAGTTAACATGGGGGTAAAAAGCACCCTAGTGCAATTTCAGTAACTTTATAAGTTTCCCCCATAGAATTAACATGGGGGTAAAAAGCACCCTAGTGCACTTTCAGTAACTTTAAGTTTCCCCCATAGAGTTAACATGGGGGTAAAAAGCACCCTAGTGCACTTTCAGTAAATTTAAGTTTCCCCCATAGAGTTAACATGGGGGTAAAAAGCACCCTAGTGCACTTTCAGTAACTTTAAGATTCCCCCATAGAGTTAACATGGGGGTAAAAAGCGCTCTAGTGCACTTTCAGTAACTTTAAGTTTCCCCCATAGAGTTAACCTGGGGGTAAAAAGCACCCTAGTGCACTTTCAGTAACTTTAAGTAATCCCTATAGAGTTAACATGGGGGTAAAAAACACCCAAGTGCACTTTCAGTAACTTTAAGCTTCCCCCATAGAGTTAACATGGGGGTAAAAAGCACCCAAGTGCACTTTCAGTTACTTGAGGGTTACGGTGCCAGGGTCGTATAATTATTTCGACGCCCCTTGACCTCTCCCTAAATAATTGCTGGAGGCATTGGAGGTCAATTCCGGTAGAGGTAAATGTCCCCTTCAAGGACTGCTAGAGTGACCCCCCTCGGGAAATGGAACACCGAAAATAGGAGCACCAGTACGAAGATGTCATAGACTTTTTTTCCGACGGTGATTTCTCCCTCCCTAATTAATCCCAGGAACCGTGGGGGGTGTCTTTCGGTGGGTCTTTAAGTCCCCTTCAAGGACTGCTAGAGTGACCCCCCTCGGGAAATGGAACACCGAAAATAGGAGCACCAGTACGAAGATGTCATAGACTTTTTTTCCGACGGTGATTTCTCCCTCCCTAATTAATCCCTGGAACCGTGGGGGGTGTCTTTCGGTGGGTCTTTAAGTCCCCTTCAAGGACTGCTAGAGTGACCCCCCTCGGGAAATGGAACACCGAAAATAGGAGCACCAGTACGAAGATGTCATAGACTTTTTTTCCGACGGTGATTTCTCCCTCCCTAATTAATCCCTGGAACCGTGGGGGGTGTCTTTCGGTGGGTCTTTAAGTCCCCTTCAAGGACTGCTAGAGTGACCCCCCTCGGGAAATGGAACACCGAAAATAGGAGCACCAGTACGAAGATGTCATAGACCTTTTTTCCGACGGTGATTTCTCCCTCCCTAATTAATCCCTGGAACCGTGGGGGATGTCTTTCGGTGGGTCTTTAAGTCCCCTTCAAGGACTGCTAGAGTGACCCCCCTCGGGAAATGGAACACCGAAAATAGGAGCACCAGTACGAAGATGTCATAGACCTTTTTTCCGACGGTGATTTCTCCCTCCCTAATTAATCCCTGGAACCGTGGGGGGTGTCTTTCGGTGGGTCTTTAAGTCCCCTTCAAGGACTGCTAGAGTGACCCCCCTCGGGAAATGGAACACCGAAAATAGGAGCACCAGTACGAAGATGTCATAGACTTTTTTTCCGACGGTGATTTCTCCCTCCCTAATTAATCCCTGGAACCGTGGGGGGTGTCTTTCGGTTGGTCTTTAAGTCCCCTTCAAGGACTGCTAGAGTGACCCCTATCGGGAAATGGAACACCGAAAATAGGAGCACCAGTGCGAAGATGTCATAGACTTTTTTTCCGACGGTGATTTCTCCCTCCCTAATTAATCCCTGGAACCGTGGGGGGTGTCTTTCGGTGGGTCTTTAAGTCCCCTTCAAGGACTGCTAGAGTGACCCCCCTCGGGAAATGGAACACCGAAAATAGGAGCACCAGTACGAAGATGTCATAGACCTTTTTTCCGACGGTGATTTCTCCCTTCCTAATTAATCCCTGGAACCGTGGGGGGTGTCTTTCGGTGGGTCTTTAAGTCCCCTTCAAGGACTGCTAAAGTGACCCCCCTCGGGAAATGGAACACCGAAAATAGGAGCACCAGTATGAAGATGTCATAGACTTTTTTTCCGACGGTGATTTCTCCCTCCCTAATTAATCCCTGGAACCGTGGGGGGTGTCTTTCGGTGGGTCTTTAAGTCCCCTTCAAGGACTGCTAGAGTGACCCCCCTCGGGAAATGGAACACCGAAAATAGGAGCACCAGTACGAAGATGTCATAGACTTTTTTTCCGACGGTGATTTCTCCCTCCCTAATTAATCCCTGGAACCGTGGGGGGTGTCTTTCGGTGGGTCTTTAAGTCCCCTTCAAGGACTGCTAGAGTGACCCCCCTCGGGAAATGGAACACCGAAAATAGGAGCACCAGTACGAAGATGTCATAGACTTTTTTTCCGACGGTGATTTATCCCTCCCTAATTAATCCCTGGAACCATGGGGGGTGTCTTTCGGTGGGTCTTTAAGTCCCCTTCAAGGACTGCTAGAGTGACCCCCCTCGGGAAATGGAACACCGAAAATAGGAGCACCAGTACGAAGATGTCATAGACTTTTTTTCCGACGGTGATTTCTCCCTCCCTAATTAATCCCTGAAACCGTGGGGGGTGTCTTTCGGTGGGTCTTTAAGTCCCCTTCAAGGACTGCTAGAGTGACCCCCCTCGGGAAATGGAACACCGAAAATAGGAGCACCAGTACGAAGATGTCATAGACCTTTTTTCCGACGGTGATTTCTCCCTCCCTAATTAATCCCTGGAACCGTGGGGGGTGTCTTTCGGTGGGTCTTTAAGTCCCCTTCAAGGACTGCTAGAGTGACCCCCCTCGGGAAATGGAACACCGAAAAGAGGAGCACCAGTACGAAGATGTCATAGACTTTTTTTCCGACGGTGATTTCTCCCTCCCTAATTAATCCCTGGAACCGTGGGGGGTGTCTTTCGGTGGGTCTTTAAGTCCCCTTCAAGGACTGCTAGAGTGACCCCCCTCGGGAAATGGAACACCGAAAATAGGAGCACCAGTACGAAGATGTCATAGACCTTTTTTCCGACGGTGATTTCTCCCTCCCTAATTAATCCCTGGAACCGTGGGGGGTGTCTTTCGGTGGGTCTTTTAGTCCCCTTCAAGGACTGCTAGAGTGACCCCCCTCGGGAAATGGAACACCGAAAATAGGAGCACCAGTACGAAGATGTCATAGACTTTTTTTCCGACGGTGATTTCTCCCTCCCTAATTAATCCCTGGAACCGTGGGGGGTGTCTTTCGGTGGGTCTTTAAGTCCCCTTCAAGGACTGCTAGAGTGACCCCCCTCGGGAAATGGAACACCGAAAAGAGGAGCACCAGTACGAAGATGTCATAGACTTTTTTTCCGACGGTGATTTCTCCCTCCCTAATTAATCCCTGGAACCGTGGGGGGTGTCTTTCGGTGGGTCTTTAAGTCCCCTTCAAGGACTGCTAGAGTGACCCCCCTCGGGAAATGGAACACCGAAAATAGGAGCACCAGTACGAAGATGTCATAGACCTTTTTTCCGACGGTGATTTCTCCCTCCCTAATTAATCCCTGGAACCGTGGGGGGTGTCTTTCGGTGGGTCTTTAAGTCCCCTTCAAGGACTGCTAGAGTGACCCCCCTCGGGAAATGGAACACCGAAAATAGGAGCACCAGTACGAAGATGTCATAGACCTTTTTTCCGACGGTGATTTCTCCCTCCCTAATTAATCCCTGGAACCGTGGGGGGTGTCTTTCGGTGGGTCTTTAAGTCCCCTTCAAGGACTGCTAGAGTGACCCCCCTCGGGAAATGGAACACCGAAAATAGGAGCACCAGTACGAAGATGTCATAGACTTTTTTTCCGACGGTGATTTCTCCCTCCCTAATTAATCCCTGGAACCGTGGGGGGTGTCTTTCGGTGGGTCTTTAAGTCCCCTTCAAGGACTGCTAGAGTGACCCCCCTCGGGAAATGGAACACCGAAAATAGGAGCAGCTGTACGAAGATGTCATAGACTTTTTTTCCGACGGTGATTTCTCCCTCCCTAATTAATCCCTTGAACCGTGAGGGGGCTCTTTCGGTAGATCCTTTAGTCCTCTTTAAAGACATTCAGAGTTAGCCCTGTGGGGAAAAAGGGTAAAGAAAATTAGAGGACCGATAAAAAGTTGTGTTTGACTTTTTTTCCGACAGCAAAAAACTCGACGACATTAAAAAACCTACTTAAATATTAATTTATTAATTTATGCTAATTTATTAATTTATGTTAATTTATTAATTTATGTTAATTAATTAATTAATTAATTAATTAACATAATTTAGAATAAATTAGCATAAATTAATAAATTAACATAAATTAATAAATTATTTTTTAATTTGAGTTATTTACTGTCGTCGGGTTTTTTACTGTTGGAAAAAAGTATGACATCTTGGTACACGTGCTCCTATTTTCGGTGTTCCATTTCCCGAGGGGGATCACTCTAGCAGTCCTCGAAGGGGACTTAAAGACCCACCGAAAGACACCCCCCACGGTTCCAGGGATTAATTAGGGAGGGAGAAATCACCGTCGGAAAAAAAGTCTATGACATCTTCGTACTGGTGCTCCTATTTTCGGTGTTCCATTTCCCGAGGGGGGTCACTCTAGCAGTCCTTGAATGGGACTTAAAGACCCACCGAAAGACACCCCCCACGGTTCCAGGGATTAATTAGGGAGGGAGAAATCACCGTCGGAAAAAAAGTCTATGACATCTTCGTACAGCCGCTCCTATTTTCGGTGTTCCATTTCCCGAGGGGGGTCACTCTAGCAGTCCTTGAAGGGGACTTAAAGACCCACCGAAAGACACCCCCCACGGTTCCAGGGATTAATTAGGGAGGGAGAAATCACCGTCGGAAAAAAAGTCTATGACATCTTCGTACTGGTGCTCCTATTTTCGGTGTTCCATTTCCCGAGGGGGGTCACTCTAGCAGTCCTTGAAGGGGACTTAAAGACCCACCGAAAGACACCCCCCACGGTTCCAGGGATTAATTAGGGAGGGAGAAATCACCGTCGGAAAAAAAGTCTATGACATCTTCGTACTGGTGCTCCTATTTTCGGTGTTCCATTTCCCGAGGGGGGTCACTCTAGCAGTCCTCGAAGGGGACTTAAAGACCAACCGAAAGACACCCCCCACGGTTCCAGGGATTAATTAGGGAGGGAGAAATCACCGTCGGAAGAAAAGTCTATGACATCTTCGTACTGGTGCTCCTATTTTCGGTGTTCCATTTCCCGAGGGGGGTCACTCTAGCAGTCCTTGAAGGGGACTTAAAGACCCACCGAAAGACACCCCCCACGGTTCCAGGGATTAATTAGGGAGGGAGAAATCACCGTCGGAAAAAAGGTCTATGACATCTTCGTACTGGTGCTCCTATTTTCGGTGTTCCATTTCCCGAGGGGGGTCACTCTAGCAGTCCTTGAAGGGGACTTAAAGACCCACCGAAAGACACCCCCCACGGTTCCAGGGATTAATTAGGGAGGGAGAAATCACCGTCGGAAAAAAGGTCTATGACATCTTCGTACTGGTGCTCCTATTTTCGGTGTTCCATTTCCCGAGGGGGGTCACTCTAGCAGTCCTTGAAGGGGACTTAAAGACCCACCGAAAGACACCCCCCACGGTTCCAGGGATTAATTAGGGAGGGAGAAATCACCGTCGGAAAAAAAGTCTATGACATCTTCGTACTGGTGCTCCTATTTTCGGTGTTCCATTTCCCGAGGGGGGTCACTCTAGCAGTCCTTGAAGGGGACTAAAAGACCCACCGAAAGACACCCCCCACGGTTCCAGGGATTAATTAGGGAGGGAGAAATCACCGTCGGAAAAAAAGTCTATGACATCTTCGTACTGGTGCTCCTATTTTCGGTGTTCCATTTCCCGAGGGGGGTCACTCTAGCAGTCCTTGAAGGGGACTAAAAGACCCACCGAAAGACACCCCCCACGGTTCCAGGGATTAATTAGGGAGGGAGAAATCACCGTCGGAAAAAAAGTCTATGACATCTTCGTACTGGTGCTCCTATTTTCGGTGTTCCATTTCCCGAGGGGGGTCACTCTAGCAGTCCTTGAAGGGGACTTAAAGACCAACCGAAAGACACCCCCCACGGTTCCAGGGATTAATTAGGGAGGGAGAAATCACCGTCGGAAAAAAAGTCTATGACATCTTCGTACTGGTGCTCCTATTTTCGGTGTTCCATTTCCCGAGGGGGGTCACTCTAGCAGTCCTTGAAGGGGACTTAAAGACCCACCGAAAGACACCCCCCACGGTTCCAGGGATTAATTAGGGAGGGAGAAATCACCGTCGGAAAAAAGGTCTATGACATCTTCGTACTGGTGCTCCTATTTTCGGTGTTCCATTTCCCGAGGGGGGTCACTCTAGCAGTCCTTGAAGGGGACTTAAAGACCCACCGAAAGACACCCCCCACGGTTCCAGGGATTAATTAGGGAGGGAGAAATCACCGTCGGAAAAAAGGTCTATGACATCTTCGTACTGGTGCTCCTATTTTCGGTGTTCCATTTCCCGAGGGGGGTCACTCTAGCAGTCCTTGAAGGGGACTTAAAGACCCACCGAAAGACACCCCCCACGGTTCCAGGGATTAATTAGGGAGGGAGAAATCACCGTCGGAAAAAAAGTCTATGACATCTTCGTACTGGTGCTCCTATTTTCGGTGTTCCATTTCCCGAGGGGGGTCACTCTAGCAGTCCTTGAAGGGGACTAAAAGACCCACCGAAACACACCCCCCACGGTTCCAGGGATTAATTAGGGAGGGAGAAATCACCGTCGGAAAAAAGGTCTATGACATCTTCGTACTGGTGCTCCTATTTTCGGTGTTCCATTTCCCGAGGGGGGTCACTCTAGCAGTCCTTGAAGGGGATTTAAAGACCCACCGAAAGACACCCCCCACGGTTCCAGGGATTAATTAGGGAGGGAGAAATCTACGTCGGAAAAAAAGTCTATGACATCTTCGTACTGGTGCTCCTATTTTCGGTGTTCCATTTCCCGAGGGGGGTCACTCTAGCAGTCCTTGAAGGGGACTTAAAGACCCACCGAAAGACACCCCCCACGGTTCCAGGGATTAATTAGGGAGGGAGAAATCACCGTCGGAAAAAAAGTCTATGACATCTTCGTACTGGTGCTCCTATTTTCGGTGTTCCATTTCCCGAGGGGGGTCACTCTAGCAGTCCTTGAAGGGGACTTAAAGACCCACCGAAAGACACCCCCCACGGTTCCAGGGATTAATTAGGGAGGGAGAAATCACCGTCGGAAAAAAAGTCTATGACATCTTCGTACTGGTGCTCCTATTTTCGGTGTTCCATTTCCCGAGGGGGGTCACTCTAGCAGTCTTTGAAGGGGACTTAAAGACCCACCGAAAGACACCCCCCACGGTTCCAGGGATTAATTAGGGAGGGAGAAATCACCGTCGGAAAAAAGGTCTATGACATCTTCGTACTGGTGCTCCTATTTTCGGTGTTCCATTTCCCGAGGGGGGTCACTCTAGCAGTCCTTGAAGGGGACTTAAAGACCCACCGAAAGACACCCCCCACGGTTCCAGGGATTAATTAGGGAGGGAGAAATCACCGTCGGAAAAAAAGTCTATGACATCTTCGTACTGGTGCTCCTATTTTCGGTGTTCCATTTCCCGAGGGGGGTCACTCTAGCAGTCCTTGAAGGGGACTTAAAGACCCACCGAAAGACACCCCCCACGGTTCCAGGGATTAATTAGGGAGGGAGAAATCACCGTCGGAAAAAAAGTCTATGACATCTTCGTACTGGTGCTCCTATTTTCGGTGTTCCATTTCCCGAGGGGGGTCACTCTAGCAGTCCTTGAAGGGGACTTAAAGACCCACCGAAAGTCACCCCCCACGGTTCCAGGGATTAATTAGGGAGGGAGAAATCACCGTCGGAAAAAAAGTCTATGACATCTTCGTACTGGTGCTCCTATTTTCGGTGTTCCATTTCCCGAGGGGGGTCACTCTAGCAGTCCTTGAAGGGGACTTAAAGACCCACCGAAAGACACCCCCCACGGTTCCAGGGATTAATTAGGGAGGGAGAAATCACCGTCGGAAAAAAAGTCTATGACATCTTCGTACTGCCCTATTGGAAAAAGTTCATAATACCAGTATGAAAATGATACTGGAAACCAGTAAGATGATACTGGGAACCAGTATGGAGATACTGGGAACCAGTATAATGATACTGGGAACGAGTATGATAATACTGGGAACCAGTATAATGATACTGGGAGCTAGTATGAAACTATATTGGGAATTTTTAAACCAGTATGAAACGATACTGGGAATTTTGAAACCAGTAAGAAACGATACTGGGAATTTTGAAACCAGTAAGAAACGATACTGGGAATTTTGAAACCAGTAAGAAACGATACTGGGAATGTAGATACTGGTTTTAATGAATACTGGAAACACACAAACCAGTATGAAATCATACTGGAAATGTAGATGCTGGGTTTAATGAATACTGGAAACACACAAACCAGTATGAAATCATATTGGAAATGTAGATACTGGGTTTAATGAATACTGGAAAATTTTGATTATATATATAAATATACTGGGAAATTTTAATCAATTTTAAACACACAGAAAATTAAAATACCACACTAAAATTAGTTGAAATAAACTAATTCCATCAATATTACACTAGATGATAAAACCCCTTAAAAATATGCTTGTAATGACTATATATGTAACCATTTTTTTTTACACAAGTGGTAAAAAAATTTCCAAAATTTTCTTGAAAAAAAATGTTGATATCCATTTTAAAAATTACCATCCTATAATCCAGCTGCAATTATTTAGTAATATCAATAACTAGAACTTAGAGAAGATTTACAGAAGGAGACATAAGAAGAAAAAAAAATTATATATTTGAAATAAAATGTTTTAAGTTTTACCTGTTATTTTAATTACATTTATTTAAACAATGACTAGAGCTGGAGATTATATATTATGCATTGCAAAACTTGAAGAAAAGTTAACCCTAATTTTCTCTTTATGTGTTAGGTCGTTTAAAGTTAAAAAGTTCTCCAAACTTCTGTGACATTCCCTCGGCATTGAAACTAACCCAATATCAACCTATACTGTTTCTGCCCTTGTCTCATTAACTCAAATTTGTAACCCAGATAAATGTATAACTCATAAATGCATACTTTTAAAAATAGTTTATTTACATAATTAATATAGCAGTTTAACAACCATAATAAATACAATCTATTATTAGATGGTCAAAATAATATCCATATAATAAAAAGATACTCATCAATCAAAACATAAGCATAAGTTTATTAGGAAAAAGGCAAACCTTTTTATTTTCTTGTATTTATAAAAATTCCTAAACTAAAATTTTCCTTGTGTATATTAATTAAATTATTTGCAAAAGCAACTCAGTTCAACTGCAACACACCTTGCAGACTTATATCGGCTATTGTTCAACCCGAGGTAATAGCCATTTAAAAAAGCAAAAATTATAAAAAAAAAACACATATTGCACCCTTTTCACTAAAGAAGTGAATTATTTACAAAATCATTTCAATTTTATTGCACCATCACTTGCAGACTGATATCAGCTATAGATCAACCCCAGATAATAGCCATTTAAAATAGCATAAATGATAAAAAACTCATTGCACACTTTTCACTTAAGAAGTGATTTATTTACAGAATCATTTCAATTTTACTTCACCACCAATTGTAGACTGATATAGCCTATAGATCAACCCCAGATAATAGCCAGTTAAAAAAGCATAAATGATAAAAAACTCATTGCACCCTTTTCACTTAGGAAGTGAATTATTTACAAAACAATTTCTATTTTACTGCACCACCACTTGCAGACTGATATCAGCTATAGATCAACCCAAGATAATAGCCATTTAGAAAAGCATAAATGATTAAAAACTCATTGCACCCTTTTCACTTAGGAAGTGAATTATTTACAAAACAATTTCAATTTTACTGCACCACCACTTGCAGACTTTATATCTGCTATTGTTCAACACCAGATAATTACCATTTAAAAAAGCACAAATGATAAAAAACTCATTGCACCATTTTCGCTTAAGAAGTGAATTATTTATAAAACCATTTCAATTTTACTGCACCACCACTTGCAGACTGATATCAGCTATAGATCAACTTAAAATTAGTATTATTGAAATAAACAATAGATATAAAACATTCTTAATTTCAATTTTCCTTGTGTAAATTAATTAAATTATTTGCAAAAGAGCAACTCAGTTCAACTGCAACACACCTTGCAGACATATCTGCTATTATTCAACCCGAAGTAATAGCCATTTAAAAAAGCATAAATGATAAAAAACTCATTGCACCCTTTTCACTAAAGAAGTGAATTATTTACAAAACCATTTCAATTTTACTGCACCACCACTTGCAGACTGATATCAGCTATAGATCAACTTAAAATTAGTATTATTGAAATAAACAATAGATATAAAACATTCTTAATTTCAATTTTCCTTGTGTAAATTAATTAAATTATTTGCAAAAGAGCAACTCAGTTCAACTGCAACACACCTTGCAGACATATCTGCTATTATTCAACCCGAAGTAATAGCCATTTAAAAAAGCATAAATGATAAAAAAACTCATTGCACCCTTTTCACTAAAGAAGTGAATTATTTACAAAACCATTTCAATTTTACTGCACCACCACTTGCAGACTGATATCAGCTATAGATCAACTTAAAATTAGTATTATTGAAATAAACAATAGATATAAAACATTCTTAATTTCAATTTTCCTTGTGTAAATTAATTAAATTATTTGCAAAAGAGCAACTCAGTTCAACTGCAACACACCTTGCAGACATATCTGCTATTATTCAACCCGAAGTAATAGCCATTTAAAAAAGCATAAATGATAAAAAACTCATTGCACCCTTTTCACTAAAGAAGTGAATTATTTACAAAACCATTTCAATTTTACTGCACCACCACTTGCAGACTGATATCAGCTATAGATCAACTTAAAATTAGTATTATTGAAATAAACAATAGATATAAAACATTCTTAATTTCAATTTTCCTTGTGTAAATTAATTAAATTATTTGCAAAAGAGCAACTCAGTTCAACTGCAACACACCTTGCAGACATATCTGCTATTATTCAACCCGAAGTAATAGCCATTTAAAAAAGCATAAATGATAAAAAACTCATTGCAACCTTTTCACTAAAGAAGTGAATTATTTATAAAACCATTTCAATTTTACTGCACCACCACTTGCAGACTGATATCAGCTATAGATCAACCCAAGATAATAGCCATTTAAAAAAGCATAAATGATTAAAAACTCATTGCACCCTTTTCACTTAGGAAGTGAATTATTTACAAAACAATTTCAATTTTACTGCACCACCACTTGCAGACTTTATATCTGCTATTGTTCAACACCAGATAATTACCATTTAAAAAAGCACAAATGATAAAAAACTCATTGCACCATTTTCGCTTAAGAAGTGAATTATTTATAAAACCATTTCAATTTTACTGCACCACCACTTGCAGACTGATATCAGCTATAGATCAACTTAAAATTAGTATTATTGAAATAAACAATAGATATAAAACATTCTTAATTTCAATTTTCCTTGTGTAAATTAATTAAATTATTTGCAAAAGAGCAACTCAGTTCAACTGCAACACACCTTGCAGACATATCTGCTATTATTCAACCCGAAGTAATAGCCATTTAAAAAAGCATAAATGATAAAAAACTCATTGCACCCTTTTCACTAAAGAAGTGAATTATTTATAAAACCATTTCAATTTTACTGCACCACCACTTGCAGACTGATATCAGCTATAGATCAACCCAAGATAATAGCCATTTAAAAAAGCATAAATGATTAAAAACTCATTGCACCCTTTTCACTTAGGAAGTGAATTATTTACAAAACAATTTCAATTTTACTGCACCACCACTTGCAGACTTTATATCTGCTATTGTTCAACACCAGATAATTACCATTTAAAAAAGCACAAATGATAAAAAACTCATTGCACCATTTTCGCTTAAGAAGTGAATTATTTATAAAACCATTTCAATTTTACTGCACCACCACTTGCAGACTGATATCAGCTATAGATCAACTTAAAATTAGTATTATTGAAATAAACAATAGATATAAAACATTCTTAATTTCAATTTTCCTTGTGTAAATTAATTAAATTATTTGCAAAAGAGCAACTCAGTTCAACTGCAACACACCTTGCAGACATATCTGCTATTATTCAACCCGAAGTAATAGCCATTTAAAAAAGCATAAATGATAAAAAACTCATTGCACCCTTTTCACTAAAGAAGTGAATTATTTATAAAACCATTTCAATTTTACTGCACCACCACTTGCAGACTGATATCAGCTAGATAATAGCCATTTAAAAAAGCATAAATGATAAAAAACTCATTGCACCCTTTTCACTTAGGAAGTGAATTATTTACAAAACAATTTCTATTTTACTGCACCACCACTTGCAGACTGATATCAGCTATAGATCAACCCAAGATAATAGCCATTTAAAAAAGCTTAAATGATTAAAAAGTCATTGCACCCTTTTCACTTAGGAAGTGAATTATTTACAAAACAATTTCAATTTTACTGCACCACCACTTGCAGACTTTATATCTGCTATTGTTCAACACCAGATAATAGCCATTTAAAAAAGCACAAATGATAAAAAACTCATTGCACCCTTTTCATTAAAGAAGTGAGTTATTTACAAAACCATTTCAATTTTACTGCACCACCACTTGCAGACTGATATCAGCTAGATAATAGCCATTTAAAAAAGCATAAATGATAAAAAACTCATTGCACCCTTTTCACTTAGGAAGTGAATTATTTACAAAACAATTTCTATTTTACTGCACCACCACTTGCAGACTGATATCAGCTATAGATCAACCCAAGATAATAGCCATTTAAAAAAGCTTAAATGATTAAAAAGTCATTGCACCCTTTTCACTTAGGAAGTGAATTATTTACAAAACAATTTCAATTTTACTGCACCACCACTTGCAGACTTTATATCTGCTATTGTTCAACACCAGATAATAGCCATTTAAAAAAGCACAAATGATAAAAAACTCATTGCACCCTTTTCATTAAAGAAGTGAGTTATTTACAAAACCATTTCAATTTTACTGCACCACCACTTGCAGACTGATATCAGCTATTGTTCAACAAACACCAGATAATAGCCATTTAAAAGAGCACAAATGATAAAAAAACTCATTGCACCCTTTTCACTTAGGAAGTGAATTATTTACAAAATCATTTCAATTTTACTGCACCACCAATTGCAGTTGGCCAATTTAAGATTCACATAAGAAATAACATTCTAATTTAAATACTATACATAACAAATTATGCATAAATACAAAAAAATATGCACACATAACATAGAAATACACATTCTAATTTCAATTGAAATATGAAAAGGGTGAACATTGATAAGCTAATCTTTTTCAATAAAGTTCGGTATATTACTCACATATAGAGTAGTGTCTATTTCTAGAAAAACACATATATTCCTGATATCCTCAACAGGAATAAGAAGAAAATGTCCATCAGGAACTAATATGTGTTGTGTAACATGCTTTGGCAAGCATGACACTTGTGGGTGCAATGCTGGCAATAATTCCCGGCATAATATGAAACAATTTTCAGTGGTGGCAGAATCAGGTATAACAACAAATTTTTTAATTTTTACATATTTGGAGTAATTAAAGTTAGCTGATGTTACTTTAACTACTGTGTTATCACTTTTCCCAGCACGTAAATAGGCCTCACTGTGATACATTGCTGATTTCCAAATTATACGGCTGTATTCTACCACCTCTGTAGGAACGGTGCCAATCCGATCCTTGTATGCCTTTTCTTCAGCATCAGTGAAGGATCTGGAAATCTTCTCCTTTCCGAGCACATTTATATTTAAAGAGACAGTCCTGCAGTTGCGTAATGGTGGATTTAAATGCAGGGCATCATAGAAAAGCTTTACTTTCACAGATTTCCCACAGGTTTCAAATAGGTGCTGCAATTTTTTTTCCATGGAAAATCTGTTTAAAATTTGCAGTGGCACACCTTTGGCTGCACTGACAAGGTTAAGCATTTTGCCATTTCCCCCTTCAAACACAAATGCTGAATGGGCCCAAAGAGGACCCAAATCTCTCACACTTGAAGCTAGGTGCAACATTTGATGCATATTAAAAGTCATTGCAGTAGGTCCAAAAAGTATTTCGGACCGTATCACAAACTCTAACAACATTTCATCAGCTGTGATGATATCCTGGGGGAACACCTCCTCCTGAAGAAGGAGAAATACTGCACTCGACAGTAAAGAAAAGTGCAGAAGAAACTTTTCGGAAAGTATTCCTTGAAGGCATGGCACAGCATAATATAATAACCATGCTTTCCACTCATGGGCCTTCCAGAATTTCCTATCACCCAGAGATCTGGGTAGACGTGTGAATATATTTGGTGGCTTTATATTCACCAGGCGACTATCAATACGCCTAAGATCCCTGGGTGATCCAATATAATATTCTTCCCCAACATTGGACAGTAAAATCTCCGTAATTTGTCTCGTCACCCCGAGCAGTACAGAATGCATATATTCAGGGCAAATGCCCCGAATGAAGTCAAGACCTTTGGCAAAAATCATGGGTGAAGGCCCTTTAACCCCCATGATGGTGCAGTTAGTGGCGAGAGCTTGTCCCATTATATTGATTGTCTCTTCTTCAGTTCGAAGAACTGGTTTCTGCTCTAAAGTGGTGTACCTCATCACCCCATCAATGTAGACTCCAGGATGTAAACACCAGGGGCAGCCATAATAACCATTAAATTGGTTCATATTTTGGACTGCACACCTGGCTGGGGAGTCAAAACATCCGCACAAAGTAAAGATGCGAGATTCTACTGATAAACTTCCGTCCTTCCATCTAACACCTTGGATTGACAGTTCTGAGAGTTCCTTCATATACACCTCCATGAATAATTTCATGTCAGGATGTCCTTTACCAAACCAAAGGCCACCAAGGATCCCATGTGCCCATCTCAACTTAGGAGGGAGTTCATTGATGAGGGCTTGAATAAGCCACATGCTGGCTCGTGATGACTTAAAGACTGGACTTCCATCAGAATTTACAGTCAAGCTAATATCATCGGGTTCAAAAAGTTCTCTCCTCTTTTCTTTATAAAGTTCACCGTCAGTGATGTCAGCAATGATTCTACTAGTCTTATAGAGATTTTTATTAATTTGGCCCAAGTTTGAAGATAAAGCATCACACACAGATTCCAAATCAAGCAGTGCAGCTATCTGCTTCTTAATAGAGAGTGTAGCAAAGAAATTACCCTCTTTTAAGGTATTTGCATTATGAACCATATTGCAATTTTGATTGGGACAAGTCAAGCTAGAATGTGCTTTGTCAAAGTTTTTGGTAAGGTGTCCATCATATTTACCCAGATAATGTGTACATTGTGTACAGTAAAAATGGAAGGTCATGGAATCATTGGTTCCAAATATTTTCTGGAAAGCATATTTGGTCTGGGGAAGTACAGGTTGGCCAAATACAGTATTGAATAGCTTCAATAAATCTTCCACTCCAGTCCAAGTCAGTTGGTGCTTCATAGCGTAAGTCATTATCATGAGAAGTGTATCTCCAATTGTGGTTGGTGCTTCTTTAAATAGAGGATTGTCAAAATTTTTTAAGCTTTCTGAGATATTGTCAGATTTAAACATATTGTCACAGTTATTTTCTGTATGTTCAACATCATCCACAGCATTTTCACCCGATTGGAAGGGCACATCATCAGGGCTACAGGGATCATCTACAGCAGCACTTTCATCAGATTGGAAGGACAAATCATCAGGGAGACAGGGATCATCTACAGCAGCACTTTCATCAGATTGGAAGGACAAATCATCAGGGAGACAGGGATCATCTACAGCAGCACTTTCATCAGATTGGAAGGACAAATCATCAGGGAGACAGGCATCATCCCCAGCAGCACTTTCAGCCGATTGGAAGGACACATCAGGGAGACAGGGATCCTCATCGTCTTCAGGGGGTAAAGAATTCGTACTGGACTGTCCATAGTCGGATTTCATTCCAGCCACATTTCCAGCTGTGATATCGTCAACTTGCTCAAAAACTGCGTTTGATTCTTCAGGTTCATTCAAGGCATTATCACGGCGCCATACAGTAGTGCGAGGAACCCTCTTCTCCAAGGCGGAAGCATCAGGCTCCAAGTACTTCTTTCTCTTCTTACTAGAATGCTGATTTCTCCTCATGGTTAAACCGCTTCAGTAAACAACAAAGTGTTTATAGATTTAGGATAATGAATACGCTTGATATACAACGTAATTCAAATCACCGTGTGCAAAATTTAACTCGAACTTGGAGACAAAAATTTTCCGGCTCGTGTGCAGTGTGCTTACTAGCTCGAAATATTTATGTTTATAGTGAGTTGAGTTGAGTTGTTGTGAGCGAGTTGAGTTGTCTTACACTGCACTACAAAAAATGAACTGGATTGGATTGTGGTGGCTTATCCTCCAGAGGAGGGAATCTTCCACTCCCTTGAAATTTCAGAATTTACTATGGAATGATGTTCTAAAAAAGTAAGTGTTTAAGAGGAAATAAGGTTATTGGGATTTTTGGAGAGATTATTATAGTGGAATCCTAATATTTCGGGAGTAATCGAGGTTCAAAGTTTCTTTATAAGAAATGGTTTTCCTGATTTCCATTCAAGAATAATAAGTCTATTATATCTTTTTTTTTCAGTATGTTGTTCGGGACGTCTAGATGAACACGGGGACGTATAACATTATAAATTAAGGGACCCCATCATTAAAACGGATTCTGTTATGTCCGGCGTTTTACCGAAAAACGCTGATACTTCTTAAATAAATCTGTTTATTTTTTAAATAATGGTTTAAAAGGTGATTGATTCTTAAAATATATATCGAGATGTATGTCATATCCGATTTTCATTAATATATCTTTATAATTTAGTAAGTTATTAGACTTATTAAAAAATATATAGGATCTTTTAAAAACACAAGTCCACTTTTTGCTTAATAAATCGATAAATATTTTTTAAAAATTTTTTTAGATTTTACTTATAAGTAAAGGACCGTTATGGCAAAGTTTTTCCAGAATTACGGGTTTCTATGGTGATTATGACGCAATTGAGAATTTTTGAAAGCAGAATGGACTCTACTGATCGTTAGCGCGAATGACTCTAGAATATTTTCCAAATTTGAGTTCTCGGTTTGTTTACTTTAAAGGGTACATTTTAATGCTTTACATATTTAGAAAGCTTATAAAAAATGGTTACAGGAATTGGAAATTTTAAGGGGAATATATACATATTGCGTATGTAATTTAGGTTCAAAGAATTTTCGTTTTACTTGAATTTCCCCCCCAAATGTTGAGATAAATATTTAAGATTTTGATATGTTGTAGTAGACTTTTAGATGAACAAAAATATGTATCGCATTAAGAGGTTGATGAATTAGTTCTGGATTTATAGATTATTCAAGTTTATTACTGTATTTATTATGTACACGGACCCCTAATTAAAATTGGACCCTGAAAATTTAATAGATTTTGTGGACTCACACCATGAACAACATATTAAAATTTCATGGTCCTAGCTCTATGGGAAACCCCTTAATTAGCCTAATTACATGCACATGTGGTGTATTTTAATACTTGAAAAAAATCCAGTGTAAAAACATGGCTACTGATTTTGATGAAATTTTAGTATGTTGTGCAACTCAAAGTGACGCTTCAAACGGCGTATCGCACTAATGTGGCGTGGGAAATTTTCCTGCCGTTTTCTACATTGAACGGTTTTTAATTTGTATGCGACCCCCTAATGGACTCAAACCGCCTATCTGGTTCGAGACTATAAAAAGTTATGTGTCGGTAGTAAACAAACTCTCAATATTAAATCATATCTCATTATCATCATATCTCTCCACAAACTCTACTAGTGTAGTATTTGTGGTAACCAATTACAAGCTCAGTATATAGGTCACGTGTTGGTTCTTGTATGACGTCAGGTGGTTAGAGTCCATTGTCCCCGGATCCTGAAAACTTAATGTAATAGATAGATTTACTGTTATTACAACAAATTTAAATTTCAAATATGTACCTCAATTAGAAAGGAACAGCCGTTTGAATATAGAGCATTCGCACATGACGTCACTTGGACGAATAAACAACGTTGCTAGGGCTGTTGTTAGGGGCGGGAAATAGAAGTATCCAATAGAAGCATTCGCACATGACGTCACTTGGACGAATAACAACGTTGCTAAGGCCGTTGTTAGGTCCGAGTCATGTGATTGAAAATGCTCTATTGACACTTTTAGTCGTCCAACGTAGAATATACAATCTCTTGTCATTCTCGTCCAGACGGAATAAAAAGTAGGATTCAAATCACCCTTATTTTATTTTTAGTGTGTAAAATAAAGTTATACATTATTTTGAAGAATGGAAAAAATATTATCGCCTTTTATAATCGTAATATTTCCAAAGTATTTTAGGAATTTTATTGCGAAGCTTTATTGAACATTTCATATCTGGCAACACGAATCGTATGTTTATTTTATTGCGAATTTTTGTCTTGGTTGAGTGACCATTTTTTTTTTTGTTAATTGTGAAAATTTGGTGTTTAAAAGTTGAAATATGTATGCTCTCGTCCAATATTTATCAGACCATATCGTGTCTACTGTACCAATATCCGATATCAAGGATTTTGATCCTGAATCATTTACTTCGGAATCGCATCCTGTACATGAAACCTTCTGGAAAGATCATAACGGAGCCGGATATTATTTTGCTGTTATTCTTCTTGTTGCTGGTAAGTTTATTAATTTTATTTAGAGTAATTTTACTTTACACAGATACAATTATATGAATACATTGTAAATATAAGTATTATATAGATAATATACTATCATTTATTTTGTGATTACGGCTATAGAAAGTAAAGAAGCGATTGAAACAAGACAAAAAAGAATTAATATGCCTACTAAAAAGAAGCTATCTACACTTTATGAAGAAGCAAAAGTAGCACAAGCTGATAAGGAGTCGAAATCTGACCGGGACTATCGAAAAAATATAAAGGTTAAATTTATCATTTCACTACGTAATGATGAGCTAGCTCAAAAATGATTTTCATGCTATTGTTTTTAATATAGTGGTTTATAATTGTTAATGCTTTTAGGATAAGCAAGTAAAAACAACAGCTTGTAACAGCGACCAATTGCAACTTATTTTGAAAGACAGATTAAAGGAATTAAAGGATAAAAAGAAAGAAACTACAGCTATAGTCCAAAAAATGAAAGAAAGATCCATGAGCGAAATTTCTGAAGGAGACGAATTAGGTTTAAAATCTAGTATGAATGAAAATTACCGGTCAATTGTCCGTAAATTAAAGGTAAAGAAATTTCTATCTTATTGTACTGAAGTGTAAGATTTATCATTCTTTAATACCCCTATATCTAAAACAGTCATATTTAATTGTTGAAATGTATATAACATACTTGGGTACTTATGTATTATCCCGTCGACTGTTCAGCGGCCATTCAATTCAGCGGCACAGCTATATAGATTAGTCAATGGGCTTTGATAACATTTTCGGATTCAGTGTCACGGTCGGCGGTATAATATGTAAGAACCTAAACTTGAAATCTTATTCTTAATAAAATATTGTGTATAGTAGATGATAGATACATCTGTCGAATTTTTCTCTGTGTATATATTTTTTTTTCTGTAAAGCTAGCTAATATTGTTTGCTTGTAATTTTAGTTAATTTTAGTTATATATATCATTGCCTGTCATGAGGAAATATTTACTATTGGGTTAATCGAGATTTGCAATTTTTCAGAAGTGAGATTTTAAAGATTTTCACTTAAATTAAAGTATTTATCACTTTATTGACGAATTTTGAAGACAGTAATACTACGATACGATAATAATATAATTCCGACATCTTGTTGTATGTCGTGCGATAAATTAAGCTAAAAAGATTGTCTACACTACTTAAACTGAATAAGGAAACAAATTAAACATATTTTAAAGTATTTATCACTTGATTGACGAATTTTGAAGTCAGTATTACTACGATACAATAATACCGACATCTTGTCGTATGTCGTGCGATAAATTAAGCTAAAAAAATTGTCTACACTACTTAAACTGAATAAGGAAACAAATTAAACATTTTAAAGTATTTAGCACTTGATTGATGAATTTTGAAGTCAGTATTACTACGATACAATAATAATATAATTCCGACATCTTGTCGTATGTCGTGCGATAAATTAAGCAATGGTTCATTTAGAATAAAATAAAATGCACAGAATAACATTTAAAAATATTAATTACCTATTATAATCCGTGAAGTTACAAAGAATACGCCACGTACAAAAAACAAAAACATACCAAACACAAATGTTGTTACTTCACTTCAGCTTCAGATCTGAATCAAAACCTATTTTTAAAATGCGCAGAGATCACAAGATTTGAAAAAAAGCGCGCATATCTAACGCGCAACATGATAGCTTATTGGTTTTCCGAGTCAATTGCGTCATCACTCTTCAATTCACCATTTCGGAATGTTACAATACAACGCAGAACACAAGAGCGCATTATTACGTCATTTTAGATGAATCGCGCGTTGCGTTTGTCATTCAACTCGCGATCGCCAGACTTGGCAATCTATCTCCCACTATGTCATCTATCGCCAACGTGTATCCATCAACTAGGATACATCCTAATTTGGTAGCTGAACTACTGTCACTAGTATTTAAAGAGTGAGTGACAGTAATAACCTTGAAACAGCTTTAGAAAGAGTCTTAGAAACAGTCGCCATGCTTTAACCACCACAGTTCCCTCAGTAACATGCTGAAGTGTTTTCAGCATAGATCAACTACTATTAGACCTCTAACAGTAGTCTAATTACTATTATTTTAGCATCTAATAGTATTATTAATTATTTGATCTCTATGGTTGTCAGTCATAAATAGAACTGTGGATAAACATGGCGGCTGAATGACTCTTTCTAATGCAGTACCAAAACCTATTATCAGATTAACTAAATTGATGTTCTTAATAAGTTAAAACTGAAAATTGGCAAAAATTAATATAGGGGAAAAAAACATAAAAGAAAAAGAGGAAATCTATATGAATAGCTTTTGTAACCAAACAACAGTTTCTACTTGAACTTTCCCATAAAAGTCATAGTAATGGTGTTTATTCAAAAATATATGTTATAATAAATGAAAATCAAAATACAAATTTTCAAAAAGTAAATTTTCCTCAGTAACTTAGGTTACAAGATGTAACCTCTTTTCTATTTTATTGCTAAGTAAATTTTGTAACGACTTTTAATTACATAAATTTTAAAAAGGATAGAGCTATAGGCCATAAAACCTCATTTTTTATATGTAAAGATTATTGGTATTTACTGATTAATATTAGTATTTCTTCTCTTATCTGGGATTCTAAATTTTATAAAGTCCCTAATTTGAAATGATTCCTAAATTATGTTTACAGGCAAGAGATGAGGAAATTGCTCAACTAAAGAAAAAAAACAAAAAACTGCAGGAGCTAAACATTAAATTGCAAGAGCTGAACATTGAATTGCAAACAAAGTTGCTGAAGGGAAAAGGTATTTTAACAGTATATTATCTTTCATGATACCTGACAATTAGTATTGAATTAATTCCCCCCTTCCATGCTTTAAAAATGTAAGAAAAGTCCCTTTCTAACTTTTAACTAAATTTAATAGAGATAACTAAATATGCTGAACTACACCTTAGTTAAAATGCAAAATGTATAATTTTTCTTTTTAAGGGGACATTGAACTGAATCCTCCTCCAACATTAGAGGTTGGTAGTAGAGTTGAAGCTGATAAAACAGGTATGTATTTAAATATTAAGTCTAGAACAGTATTCAAAATAATGAAAATGGATACTTAATTTGTAACTAAATTTAATAGAGATAACTAAATGCTGAACTACACCTTAGTTAAAATGCAAAATGTATAATTTTTCTTTTTAAGGGGACATTGAACTGAATCCTCCTCCAACATTAGAGGTTGGTAGTAGAGTTGAAGCTGATAAAACAGGTATGTATTTAAATATTAAGTCTAGAACAGTATTCAAAATAATGAAAATGGATACTTAATTTGTAACTAAATTTAGTAGAGATAACTAAATGCTGAACTACACCTTAGTTAAAATGCAAAATGTATAATTTTTCTTTTTAAGGGGACATTGAACTGAATCCTCCTCCAACATTAGAGGTTGGTAGTAGAGTTGAACCTGATAAAACAGGTATGTATTTAAATATTAAGTCTAGAACAGTATTCAAAATAATGAAAATGGATACTTAATTTGTAACTAAATTTAATAGTGATAACTAAATGCTGAACTACACCTTAGTTAAAAAATGCAAAATGTTTTAACCGCTAGCTCTCATCATGCAGAATATTCAAGAAAGAAATTATAAATGCATTATATGAAAAAAAAAATAGAATTTTCAAAAAACTTAGTGTGGTAGATGTGCTTTAAAATTTGAAACACTTCTTTTGAATTAATGAATTTAAGAGTAAAAGTTAATTTCTACAAACATCTCTTATGGCTTAATATTAATAAAGTTTAAAACTTTTTGTACATTGACTTGTTTTGTTATAAGGAACTCTGATAAGATATACTAAAAGTTTTACTAGTTGAAAGTTGATAGATTTCTACTGCTAATAAGTTACTATTATTACTCATTTTTCTAGATAATTTCTTTGAGCTGAAAAACAAGGAAAGGGAGAATGAAATTAATGAAACTAAAGAAGGTATATAATTGAAATATTCAATCTGATTTAAATTAATAGTCTGAAATTATAATGCCTATGCAAAAGAGGTTTTATAGGAGATATCAGATATCTTAAGTTATCTTTTGCTGAAATTTAAACAAAATTTATTTATTATTTTATATATGAAGTGAATAACTTGATTATTTCTGCTGTTTAAAAGTTTTAGAAATTTTTGAATTGTGGAAAAAGAATATAAACTTAAATGTTAAAATTTTGTCTCTTTAATAAAATTAGTAACACATTTCATATTTTATAAACAAGGAAGTATCTTAGTAATTAAATTTTTGTTTGAAAGTTGAGGTAATTGTATCATTCTAATAAAAATATTTTTTTGAAAAATAATAGTTTTGGGCAGTTTATAGGTTGTTATAATGAGGAAAAAACTGTAAAAATATATTTTAAAAATTAAAACAGCATTGTTAAGAGCTTAAATTTTTAACACATTTGTTTTGTTATATGTTGATTAGAAAATTAATTAAATATAATATGTACTATGTAGAGTAAAGTCCAAGCACTTAGTTATCTGTGCCCTCTTGTTTACTTTTGACTATTTTCCCACTTTAGGTGACTTTGTCAGCAACCAGGACATCTATCAAATACAATGTGAGGTTGATCAGGTATGAGGGTTAAGCAAATTTTTTTGGATAACATTCTCAAGTGCTTTCCAGATTATTTGGTATAGAAATAGCTTCCTTTGGATTTAGAACTGTAAAGAATCCCTACGGAATTTTCTTCTGTATTATTTCCCTATTTTCTAGTATTATTTATTTATTTCATATTGAAAGAGTTGCTACCCTCAAGGGTTTTTTATCCCTGCTTTTAGGGTAACAAAACTCAGTGTTGTTCTAGATTAATTATTTTAGTTAATATATTTAATGGTTATAAATTTTTTACTTGAAGTTAAGGACTAATTAATCCACCAGATAATAGATGCATGAAATACACTCATCATCATTTCTTTTTATTTATGTTATTCTTTCTTAAATTGCAGATGGAGTTAGCTCCAGGCATTCAATTGCCATTAGATACGTGGAGAAAAATCATCACATCTAAAGGCTTAAATGAGTCAAAAATGGTCCGAAGCTTGGCAGTGGCACTCTGGGGTTCAGAAACCTTGAAAACCAGGAGTGTCACTGGAATGGCTTGCAAGAGGTACATAAAGTTAGGTTGTGAGGCAAAGCCTGAACTCACACCTGAAAAAGTCGAGGCAATTCAGAGTGAGTTTTATTTATACATGGACATTGTACTCTTACCCTTCTATTTATACCCTTAATACATTGGGAAACGTAACATATTATTCATGTGTCATTAGTCTTTTAATTTTTGCATGACACTCTTTCCACAATTGCTACAATACTGAGATGCAAACCATTATCTATTTTAGCCTTACATTCTAAAATTATGGATAGATAAAAAACTATGGATACTTCATAAATCACACTCAGAAAAAAAAATGCATTAGAATTTAAACCTTAAATTGTTTAAAAACATTTCCACTTGGAAGTACAATGCTAAATGTTTAAAGAATGGCTTATAATTCATTGTTTATTATAGGATAACTTATTTGTTCTGTTCTATAACTTTTGTAATTGCAGAAGTCATTATTTCAGGTTCTCAATTGTATGCTAACTGACTTAATTGATTTTGGCAAATATGTTACTCATTATTTTACATTAATTCTGTTTCAGATGGAGTCACAAACTGGCTGAAAACTGAAGGGAAAAGCAGCGATTATATCGATAAAGTGGCGTCTATGTCCTCAATTAGGAGGACATTATCCGATAAAATTCAGGACATTATTAAAAAAGAGAAGAAATCTCAAAAACCCTAAAAAATAGTCTCTTTCTATCATTTCACATATTTTTTCACATATTTTTTCATTGCTATATAATCATACTTTTCTTTCTCCTTATTAATTTTTGTAATATTTTTATATCATGCTGCTGTTATTCATAACCAGTTCTAAATGTAATTTTGTTCATAGCCAGGTGTATATCTGTATCTGACAGTGGTTCTGTGGTTTCATTCTGGGAATCTATAATGCACTGGTTTATAAAATACATCTAGTTTCTAGTGTGTACTTGATGGGAACCAGTATAGTATAGATTCCAGTATGAAACTTGTACCAGTATAGTATTATGCTGGGAACTAGTATGATTTCATACTGGGAACATATTTCATACCAGTTTATGAAACACTGGTTCCCAGAATGATACTGGAAACCAGTATCAAACTGGAAATCAGTATCATACTGGAAACCAGTATAGCATTATACTGGGAACCAGTATGATTTCATACTGGAAATCTATTTCATACCGGTTTATGAAACACTGGTTCCCAGTATCATACTGGGAACCAGTATGATACTGGAAACTAGTATCATACTGGAAACCAGTATGGATACTGGAAACCAGTGTTTCATAAACCGGTATGAATTTTTTTTCATACTGGGTAATTTTTTCCAATAGGGTGGTGCTCCTATTTTCGGTGTTCCATTTCCCGAGGGGGGTCACTCTAGCAGTCCTTGAAGGGGACTTAAAGACCCACCGAAAGACACCCCCCACGGTTCCAGGGATTAATTAGGGAGGGAGAAATCAGCGTCGGAAAAAAAGTCTATGACATCTTCGTACTGGTGCTCCTATTTTCGGTGTTCCATTTCCCGAGGGGGGTCACTCTAGCAGTCCTTGAAGGGGACTTAAAGACCCACCGAAAGACACCCCCCACGGTTCCTGGGATTAATTAGGGAGGGAGAAATCACCGTCGGAAAAAAAGTCTATGACATCTTCGTACTGGTGCTCCTATTTTCGGTGTTCCATTTCCCGAGGGGGGTCACTCTAGCAGTCCTTGAAGGGGACTTAAAGACCCACCGAAAGACACCCCCCAAGGTTCCTGGGATTAATTAGGGAGGGAGAAATCACCGTCGGAAAAAAAGTCTATGACATCTTCGTACTGGTGCTCCTATTTTCGGTGTTCCATTTCCCGAGGGGGGTCACTCTAGCAGTCCTTGAAGGGGACTAAAAGACCCACCGAAAGACACCCCCCACGGTTCCAGGGATTAATTAGGGAGGGAGAAATCACCGTCGGAAAAAAAGTCTATGACATCTTCGTACTGGTGCTCCTATTTTCGGTGTTCCATTTCCCGAGGGGGGTCACTCTAGCAGTCCTTGAAGGGGACTTAAAGACCCACCGAAAGACACCCCCCACGGTTCCAGGGATTAATTAGGGAGGGAGAAATCACCGTCGGAAAAAAAGTCTATGACATCTTCGTACTGGTGCTCCTATTTTCGGTGTTCCATTTCCCGAGGGGGGTCACTCTAGCAGTCCTTGAAGGGGACTTAAAGACCCACCGAAAGGCACCCCCCACGGTTCCAGGGATTAATTAGGGAGGGAGAAATCACCGTCGGAAAAAAAGTCTATGACATCTTCGTACTGGTGCTCCTATTTTCGGTGTTCCATTTCCCGAGGGGGGTCACTCTAGCAGTCCTTGAAGGGGACTTAAAGACCCACCGAAAGACACCCCCCACGGTTCCTGGGATTAATTAGGGAGGGAGAAATCACCGTCGGAAAAAAGGTCTATGACATCTTCGTACTGGTGCTCCTATTTTCGGTGTTCCATTTCCCGAGGGGGGTCACTCTAGCAGTCCTTGAAGGGGATTTAAAGACCCACCGAAAGACACCCCCCACGGTTCCAGGGATTAATTAGGGAGGGAGAAATCTACGTCGGAAAAAAAGTCTATGACATCTTCGTACTGGTGCTCCTATTTTCGGTGTTCCATTTCCCGAGGGGGGTCACTCTAGCAGTCCTTGAAGGGGACTTAAAGACCCACCGAAAGACACCCCCCACGGTTCCAGGGATTAATTAGGGAGGGAGAAATCACCGTCGGAAAAAAAGTCTATGACATCTTCGTACTGGTGCTCCTATTTTCGGTGTTCCATTTCCCGAGGGGGGTCACTCTAGCAGTCCTTGAAGGGGACTTAAAGACCCACCGAAAGACACCCCCCACGGTTCCAGGGATTAATTAGGGAGGGAGAAATCACCGTCGGAAAAAAAGTCTATGACATCTTCGTACTGGTGCTCCTATTTTCGGTGTTCCATTTCCCGAGGGGGGTCACTCTAGCAGTCCTTGAAGGGGACTTAAAGACCCACCGAAAGACACCCCCCACGGTTCCAGGGATTAATTAGGGAGGGAGAAATCACCGTCGGAAAAAAAGTCTATGACATCTTCGTACTGGTGCTCCTATTTTCGGTGTTCCATTTCCCGAGGGGGGTCACTCTAGCAGTCCTTGAAGGGGACTTAAAGACCCACCGAAAGACACCCCCCACGGTTCCAGGGATTAATTAGGGAGGGAGAAATCACCGTCGGAAAAAAAGTCTATGACATCTTCGTACTGGTGCTCCTATTTTCGGTGTTCCATTTCCCGAGGGGGGTCACTCTAGCAGTCCTTGAAGGGGACTTAAAGACCCACCGAAAGACACCCCCCACGGTTCCAGGGATTAATTAGGGAGGGAGAAATCACCGTCGGAAAAAAAGTCTATGACATCTTCGTACTGGTGCTCCTATTTTCGGTGTTCCATTTCCCGAGGGGGGTCACTCTAGCAGTCTTTGAAGGGGACTTAAAGACCCACCGAAAGACACCCCCCACGGTTCCAGGGATTAATTAGGGAGGGAGAAATCACCGTCGGAAAAAAGGTCTATGACATCTTCGTACTGGTGCTCCTATTTTCGGTGTTCCATTTCCCGAGGGGGGTCACTCTAGCAGTCCTTGAAGGGGACTTAAAGACCCACCGAAAGACACCCCCCACGGTTCCAGGGATTAATTAGGGAGGGAGAAATCACCGTCGGAAAAAAAGTCTATGACATCTTCGTACTGGTGCTCCTATTTTCGGTGTTCCATTTCCCGAGGGGGGTCACTCTAGCAGTCCTTGAAGGGGACTTAAAGACCCACCGAAAGACACCCCCCACGGTTCCAGGGATTAATTAGGGAGGGAGAAATCACCGTCGGAAAAAAAGTCTATGACATCTTCGTACTGGTGCTCCTATTTTCGGTGTTCCATTTCCCGAGGGGGGTCACTCTAGCAGTCCTTGAAGGGGACTTAAAGACCCACCGAAAGTCACCCCCCACGGTTCCAGGGATTAATTAGGGAGGGAGAAATCACCGTCGGAAAAAAAGTCTATGACATCTTCGTACTGGTGCTCCTATTTTCGGTGTTCCATTTCCCGAGGGGGGTCACTCTAGCAGTCCTTGAAGGGGACTTAAAGACCCACCGAAAGACACCCCCCACGGTTCCAGGGATTAATTAGGGAGGGAGAAATCACCGTCGGAAAAAAAGTCTATGACATCTTCGTACTGGTGCTCCTATTTTCGGTGTTCCATTTCCCGAGGGGGGTCACTCTAGCAGTCCTTGAAGGGGACTTAAAGACCCACCGAAAGACACCCCCCACGGTTCCAGGGATTAATTAGGGAGGGAGAAATCAGCGTCGGAAAAAAAGTCTATGACATCTTCGTACTGGTGCTCCTATTTTCGGTGTTCCATTTCCCGAGGGGGGTCACTCTAGCAGTCCTTGAAGGGGACTTAAAGACCCACCGAAAGACACCCCCCACGGTTCCTGGGATTAATTAGGGAGGGAGAAATCACCGTCGGAAAAAAAGTCTATGACATCTTCGTACTGGTGCTCCTATTTTCGGTGTTCCATTTCCCGAGGGGGGTCACTCTAGCAGTCCTTGAAGGGGACTTAAAGACCCACCGAAAGACACCCCCCAAGGTTCCTGGGATTAATTAGGGAGGGAGAAATCACCGTCGGAAAAAAAGTCTATGACATCTTCGTACTGGTGCTCCTATTTTCGGTGTTCCATTTCCCGAGGGGGGTCACTCTAGCAGTCCTTGAAGGGGACTAAAAGACCCACCGAAAGACACCCCCCACGGTTCCAGGGATTAATTAGGGAGGGAGAAATCACCGTCGGAAAAAAAGTCTATGACATCTTCGTACTGGTGCTCCTATTTTCGGTGTTCCATTTCCCGAGGGGGGTCACTCTAGCAGTCCTTGAAGGGGACTTAAAGACCCACCGAAAGACACCCCCCACGGTTCCAGGGATTAATTAGGGAGGGAGAAATCACCGTCGGAAAAAAAGTCTATGACATCTTCGTACTGGTGCTCCTATTTTCGGTGTTCCATTTCCCGAGGGGGGTCACTCTAGCAGTCCTTGAAGGGGACTAAAAGACCCACCGAAAGACACCCCCCACGGTTCCAGGGATTAATTAGGGAGGGAGAAATCACCGTCGGAAAAAAAGTCTATGACATCTTCGTACTGGTGCTCCTATTTTCGGTGTTCCATTTCCCGAGGGGGGTCACTCTAGCAGTCCTTGAAGGGGACTTAAAGACCCACCGAAAGACACCCCCCACGGTTCCAGGGATTAATTAGGGAGGGAGAAATCACCGTCGGAAAAAAAGTCTATGACATCTTCGTACTGGTGCTCCTATTTTCGGTGTTCCATTTCCCGAGGGGGGTCACTCTAGCAGTCCTTGAAGGGGACTAAAAGACCCACCGAAAGACACCCCCCACGGTTCCAGGGATTAATTAGGGAGGGAGAAATCACCGTCGGAAAAAAAGTCTATGACATCTTCGTACTGGTGCTCCTATTTTCGGTGTTCCATTTCCCGAGGGGGGTCACTCTAGCAGTCCTTGAAGGGGACTTAAAGACCCACCGAAAGACACCCCCCACGGTTCCAGGGATTAATTAGGGAGGGAGAAATCACCGTCGGAAAAAAAGTCTATGACATCTTCGTACTGGTGCTCCTATTTTCGGTGTTCCATTTCCCGAGGGGGGTCACTCTAGCAGTCCTTGAAGGGGACTAAAAGACCCACCGAAAGACACCCCCCACGGTTCCAGGGATTAATTAGGGAGGGAGAAATCACCGTCGGAAAAAAAGTCTATGACATCTTCGTACTGGTGCTCCTATTTTCGGTGTTCCATTTCCCGAGGGGGGTCACTCTAGCAGTCCTTGAAGGGGACTTAAAGACCAACCGAAAGACACCCCCCACGGTTCCAGGGATTAATTAGGGAGGGAGAAATCACCGTCGGAAAAAAAGTCTATGACATCTTCGTACTGGTGCTCCTATTTTCGGTGTTCCATTTCCCGAGGGGGGTCACTCTAGCAGTCCTTGAAGGGGACTAAAAGACCCACCGAAAGACACCCCCCACGGTTCCAGGGATTAATTAGGGAGGGAGAAATCACCGTCGGAAAAAAAGTCTATGACATCTTCGTACTGGTGCTCCTATTTTCGGTGTTCCATTTCCCGAGGGGGGTCACTCTAGCAGTCCTTGAAGGGGACTAAAAGACCCACCGAAAGACACCCCCCACGGTTCCAGGGATTAATTAGGGAGGGAGAAATCACCGTCGGAAAAAAAGTCTATGACATCTTCGTACTGGTGCTCCTATTTTCGGTGTTCCATTTCCCGAGGGGGGTCACTCTAGCAGTCCTTGAAGGGGACTAAAAGACCCACCGAAAGACACCCCCCACGGTTCCAGGGATTAATTAGGGAGGGAGAAATCACCGTCGGAAAAAAAGTCTATGACATCTTCGTACTGGTGCTCCTATTTTCGGTGTTCCATTTCCCGAGGGGGGTCACTCTAGCAGTCCTTGAAGGGGACTTAAAGACCAACCGAAAGACACCCCCCACGGTTCCAGGGATTAATTAGGGAGGGAGAAATCACCGTCGGAAAAAAAGTCTATGACATCTTCGTACTGGTGCTCCTATTTTCGGTGTTCCATTTCCCGAGGGGGGTCACTCTAGCAGGCCTTGAAGGGGACATTTACCTCTATCGGAATTGACCTCCCATGCCTCCAGCAATTATTTAGGGAGAGGGCAAGGGGCGTCGAAATAATTATACGACCTTGGCACCGTAGCCCTCAAGTTACTGAAAGTGCACTTGGGTGCTTTTTACCCCATGTTAACTCTATGGGGGAAGCTTAAAGTTACTGAAAGTGCACTTGGGTGCTTTTTACCCCCATGTTAACTCTATGGGGATTACTTAAAGTTACTGAAAGTGCACTAGGGTGCTTTTTACCCCCAGGTTAACTCTATGGGGGAAACTTAAAGTTACTGAAAGTGCACTAGGGTGCTTTTTACCCCCATGTTAACTCTATGGGGGAAACTTAAATTTACTGAAAGTGCACTAGGGTGCTTTTTACCCCATGTTAACTCTATGGGGGAAACTTAAAGTTACTGAAAGTGCACTAGGGTGCTTTTTACCCCCATGTTAACTCTATGGGGGAAACTTAAAGTTACTGAAAGTGCACTAGGATGCTTTTTACCCCCATGTTAACTCTATGGGGGAAACTTAAAGTTACTGAAAGTGCACTAGGGTGCTTTTTACCCCCATGTTAACTCTATGGGGGAAACGTAAAGTTACTGAAATTGCACTAGGGTGCTTTTTACCCCCATGTTAACTCTATGGAGGAAACTTAAAGTTACTGAAAGTGCACTAGGGTGCTTTTTACCCCCATGTTAACTGTATGGGGGAAATTAAAGTTACTGAAAGTGCTCATTAGTGCGGTTTACCATCACTTTAGCTATAGTATGTTACATATAGATGGTTTATATGAAGTTTCAACACACTTTGTTTTCTCCCTATATGTAACATACTATAGCTAAAGTGATGGAAAACCGAACTTATGAGCACTTTCAGTAACTTTAAATTTCCCCCATAAAGTTAACATAGGGAGAAAACAAAGTGTGTTGAAACTTCATATAAACCATCTATATGAAACATACTATAGCTAAAGTGATGGAAAACCCCACTTATGAGCACTTTCAGTAGTTTTAAATTTTCGCCATAGAGTTAACATAGGGAGAAAACAAAGTGTGTTGAAACTTCATATAAACCATCTATATGTAACATACTATAGCTAAAGTGATGGAAAACCGCACTAATAAGCACTTTCAGTAACTTTAAGTTCCCCATACAGTTAACATGGGGGTAAAAAGCACCCTAGTGCACTTTCAGTAATTTTAAGTTTCCTCCATAGAGTTAACATGGGGGTAAAAAGCACCCTAGTGCACTTTCAGTAACTTTAAGTTTCCCCCATAGAGTTAACATGGGGAAAAAAAGCACCCTAGTGCACTGTGAGTAACTTTAAATTTCCCCCATAGAGTTAACATGGGGAAAAAAAGCACCCTAGTGCACTTTCAGTAACTTTAAGTTTCCCCCATAGAGTTAACATGGGGGTAAAAAGCACCCTAGTGCACTTTCAGTAACTTTGAGTTTCCCCCATAGAGTTAACATGGGGGTAAAAAGCACCCTAGTTCACTTTCAGTAACTTTGAGTTTCCCCCATAGAGTTAACATGGGGGTAAAAAGCACCCTAGTGCACTTTCAGTAACTTTAAGTTTCCCCCATAGAGTTAACATGGGGGTAAAAAGCACCCAAGTGCACTTTCAGTAACTTTAAGTTTCCCCCATAGAGTTAACATGGGGGTAAAAAGCACCCTAGTTCACTTTCAGTAACTTTGAGTTTCCCCCATAGAGTTAACATGGGGGTAAAAAGCACCCTAGTTCACTTTCAGTAACTTTGAGTTTCCCCCATAGAGTTAACATGGGGGTAAAAAGCACCCTAGTGCACTTTCAGTAACTTTGAGTTTCCCCCATAGAGTTAACATGGGGGTAAAAAGCACCCTAGTGCACTTTCAGTAACTTTGAGTTTCCCCCATAGAGTTAACATGGGGGTAAAAAGCACCCTAGTGCACTTTCAGTGACTTTGAGTTTCCCCCATAGAGTTAACATGGGGGTAAAAAGCACCCTAGTGCACTTTCAGTGACTTTGAGTTTCCCCCATAGAGTTAACATGGGGGTAAAAAGCACCCTAGTGCACTTTCAGTAACTTTGAGTTTCCCCCATAGAGTTAACAGGGGTGTAAAAAGCACCCTAGTGCACTTTCAGTAACTTTGAGTTTCCCCCATAGAGTTAACATGGGGGTAAAAAGCACCCTAGTGCACTTTCAGTAACTTTGAGTTTCCCCCATAGAGTTAACATGGGGGTAAAAAGCACCCTAGTGCACTTTCAGTAACTTTGAGTTTCCCCCATAGAGTTAACATGGGGGTAAAAAGCACCCTAGTGCACTTTCAGTAACTGTGAGTTTCCCCCATAGAGTTAACATGGGGGTAAAAAGCACCCTAGTGCACTTTCAGTAACTTTGAGTTTTCCCCATAGAGTTAACATGGGGGTAAAAAGCACCCTAGTGCACTTTCAGTAACTTTGAGTTTCCCCCATAGAGTTAACATGGGGGTAAAAAGCACCCTAGTGCACTTTCAGTAACTTTGAGTTTCCCCCATAGAGTTAACATGGGGGTAAAAAGCACCCTAGTTCACTTTCAGTAACTTTGAGTTTCCCCCATAGAATTAACATGGGGGTAAAAAGCACCCTAGTGCACTTTCAGTAACTTTAAGTTTCCCCCATAGAGTTAACATGGGGGTAAAAAGCACCCAAGTGCACTTTCAGTAACTTTAAGTTTCCCCCATAGAGTTAACATGGGGGTAAAAAGCACCCTAGTACACTTTCAGTAACTTTGAGTTTCCCCCATAGAGTTAACATGGGGGTAAAAAGCACCCAAGTGCACTTTCAGTAACTTTGAGTTTCCCCCATAGAGTTAACATGGGGGTAAAAAGCACCCTAGTACACTTTCAGTAACTTTGAGTTTCCCCCATAGAGTTAACATGGGGGTAAAAAGCACCCTAGTGCACTTTCAGTAACTTTGAGTTTCCCCCATAGAGTTAACATGGGGGTAAAAAGCACCCTATTGCACTTTCAGTAACTTTGAGTTTCCCCCATAGAGTTAACATGGGGGTAAAAAGCACCCTAGTGCACTTTCAGTAACTTTGAGTTTCCCCCATAGAGTTAACATGGGGTAAAAAGCACCCTAGTGCACTTTCAGTAACTTTGAGTTTCCCCCATAGAGTTAACATGGGGGTAAAAAGCACCCTAGTGCACTTTCAGTAACTTTGAGTTTTCCCCATAGAGTTAACATGGGGGTAAAAAGCACCCTAGTGCACTTTCAGTAACTTTGAGTTTCCCCCATAGAGTTAACATGGGGGTAAAAAGCACCCTAGTGCACTTTCAGTAACTTTGAGTTTCCCCCATAGAGTTAACATGGGGGTAAAAAGCACCCTAGTGCACTTTCAGTAACTTTGAGTTTCCCCCATAGAGTTAACATGGGGGTAAAAAGCACCCTAGTGCACTTTCAGTAACTTTGAGTTTCCCCCATAGAGTTAACATGGGGGTAAAAAGCACCCTAGTACACTTTCAGTAACTTTGAGTTTCCCCCATAGAGTTAACATGGGGGTAAAAAGCACCCTAGTGCACTTTCAGTAACTTTGAGTTTCCCCCATAGAGTTAACATGGGGGTAAAAAGCACCCTAGTGCACTTTCAGTAACTTTGAGTTTCCCCCATAGAGTTAACATGGGGGTAAAAAGCACCCTAGTGCACTTTCAGTAACTTTGAGTTTCCCCCATAGAGTTAACATGGGGGTAAAAAGCACCCTAGTGCACTTTCAGTAACTTTGAGTTTCCCCCATAGAGTTAACATGGGGGTAAAAAGCACCCTAGTGCACTTTCAGTAACTTTGAGTTTCCCCCATAGAGTTAACATGGGGGTAAAAAGCACCCTAGTTCACTTTCAGTAACTTTGAGTTTCCCCCATAGAGTTAACATGGGGGTAAAAAGCACCCTAGTGCACTTTCAGTAACTTTGAGTTTCCCCCATAGAGTTAACATGGGGGTAAAAAGCACCCTAGTGCACTTTCAGTAACTTTGAGTTTCCCCCATAGAGTTAACATGGGGGTAAAAAGCACCCTAGTGCACTTTCAGTAACTTTGAGTTTCCCCCATAGAGTTAACATGGGGGTAAAAAGCACCCTAGTGCACTTTCAGTAACTTTGAGTTTCCCCCATAGAGTTAACATGGGGGTAAAAGGCACCCTAGTGCACTTTCAGTAACTTTAAGTTTCCCCCATAGAGTTAACATGGGGGTAAAAAGCACCCTAGTGCACTTTCAGTAACTTTAAGTTTCCCCCATAGAGTTAACATGGGGGTAAAAAGCACCCAAGTGCACTTTCAGTAACTTTAAGTTTCCCCCATAGAGTTAACATGGTGAAGAAACAAAGTGTGTTTAATAATCCGACAAAATCGACACTAGAGATGTATTAGAGACGTTAGTAGCGTATTCTCAAATCCCACTCGGTAAGATGTATGTTAAGTACTATAGCTAAAGTGACGCAAAACCTCACTTTCATGCACATTCATTTTTCCCATAGAGATAACATGGGAGGATTCGTGACTGACACTAGAGACGATAGTTGCATGTTTTCCAATCCCACTCGGTAAGATGTGTGTAAGGTTGCCGACCATGGCACCGTAGCCTACCGCTGAACTCATAGCGGCAGTGTCTCGGTACCCATGCGGCAAGGGTCGGCAACCTTCCAATCCACTTTTCGGTCACTTTTAGCTATACCTACTTTTGCCGTTGACTTGAAATGGTCATGCCGCATGGGTACCAATACACTGCCGCTGCCCATGTTATCTCTATGGGGGAAAATTAAAGTTACTGAAAGTGAATAAAAGATTGATTTTCTGTCATTTTAGCACTAGATTGTCACGTTTAGAGGGTTTATTCGCAGTTTCAAAACACTTAGTTTTTTTCCCATGTTAACTCTATGGGGGAAATTTAAAGTTACTGAATGTGCATAAAAGAGTGGTTTTGCATCACTTTAGCACTAGATTGTCACGTTTAGAGGGTTTATTTGCAGTTTCAAAACACTTAGTTTTTAGTGACTAAAGTGATGGAAAACAGCACTTATGAGCACTTTCAGCAACATTGAATTTCTCCCATAGAGTTAACATGGGGAGACCAAAGTGACCTAAAGTGACGGAAAACAGCACTTTCGTGCACTTTCAGTGACTTTGAATTTCCCCCATAGAGTTAACATGGGGAGAAATCAAAGTGTGTTGAAACTTCATATAAACCATCTATATGTAACATACTATAGCTAAAGTGATGGAAAACAGCACTTATGAGCACTTTCAGTTACTTTGAATTTCCCCCATAGAGTTAACATAGGGAAAAAACAAAGTGTGTTGAAACTTCATATAAACCATCTATATGTAACATACTATAGCTAAAGTGATGGAAAACAGCACTTATGAGCACTTTCAGTAACTTTAATTTTTCCCCATAGAGTTAACATGGGGAGAAAACTAAGTGTGTTGAAACTTCGAATAAACCCTCTAAACGTGACAATCTAGTGCTAAAGTGATGCAAAACCGCAACTATGAGCACTTTCAGTAACTTTAATTTTCCCCCATAGAGTTAACATGGGGAGAAATCAAAGTGTTTTGAAACTTCGAATAAACCATCTATATGTAACATACTATAGCTAAAGTGATGGAAAACCGCACTTATGAGCACTTTCAGTAACTTTAATTTTTCCCCATAGAGTTAACATAGGGAGAAAACTAAGTGTGTTGAAACTTCGAATAAACCCTCTAAACGTGACAATCTAGTGCTAAAGTGATGCAAAACCGCAACTATGAGCACTTACAGTAACTTTAAGTTTCCCCCATAGAGTTAACATGGGGGTAAAAAGCACCCAAGTGCACTTTCAGTAACTTTAAGTTTCCCCCATAGAGTTAACATGGGGGTAAAAAGCACCCTAGTGCACTTTCAGTAACTTTAAGTTTCCCCCATAGAGTTAACATGGGGGTAAAAAGCACCCTAGTGCAGTTTCATTAACTTTAAGTTTCCGCCATAGAGTTAACATGGGGGTAAAAAGTACCCAAGTGCACTTTCAGTAACTTTAAGTTTTCCACATAGAGTTAACATGGTGAAGAAACGAAGTGTTTTGAATAATCCGACAAAATCGACATTAGAGGTGTGTTAGAGACGTTAGTAGCATATTCTCAAATCCCACTCGGTAAGATGCATGTAAAGTGCTATAGCTAAAGTGACGCAAAACCTCACTTTCATGCACATTCATTTTTCCCATAGAGATAACATGGGAAGATTCGTGACTGACACTAGAGACGATAGTTGCATGTTTTCCAATCCCACTCGGTAAGATGTGTGTAAGGTTGCCGACCATGGCACCGTAGCCTACCGCTGAACTCATAGCGGCAGTGTCTCGGTACCCATGCGGCAAGAGCGGAGAAAACTAAGTGTGTTGAAACTGCGAATAAACCCTCTAAACGTGACAATCTAGTGCTAAAGTGATGCAAAACCACTCTTTTATGAACTTTCAGTAACTTTAAATTTCCCCCATAGAGTTAACATGGGAAAAAACTAAGTGTTTTGAAACTGCGAATAAACCCTCTAAACGTGACAATCTAGTGCTAAAGTGATGCAAAACCACTCTTTTATGCACATTCAGTAACTTTAAATTTCCCCCATAGAGTTAACATGGGAAAAAACTAAGTGTTTTGAAACTGCAAATAAACCCTCTAAACGTGACAATCTAGTGCTAAAGTGATGCAAAACCACTCTTTTATGCACATTCAGTAACTTTAAATTTCCCCCATAGAGTTAACATGGGAAAAAACTAAGTGTTTTGAAACTTCGAATAAACCATCTAAATGTAGCAATCTATTGCTAAATTGACGCAAAATCACTCTTTTATGCACTTTCAGTAACTTTAATTTTTCCCCATAGAGTTAACATGGTAAAGAAACGAAGTGTGTTGAACAATCCGACAAAATCGACACTAGAGGTGTGTTAGAGACGTTAGTAGCATATTCTCAAATCCCACTCGGTAAGATGTATGTAAAGTACTATAGCTAAAGTGACGCAAAACCACACTTTCATGCACATTCATTTTTCCCATAGAGATAACATAGGAAGATTCGTGGCCGACACTAGAGACGATAGTTGCATGTTTTCCAATCCCACTCGGTAAGATGTGTGTAATGTTGCCGACCATGGCACCGTAGCCTACCGCTGAACTCATAGCGGCAGTGTCTCGGTACCCATGCGGCAAGAGCAGAGAAAACTAAGTGTGTTGAAACTGCGAATAAACCCTCTAAACGTGACAATCTAGTGCTAAAGTGATGCAAAACCACTCTTTTATGCACATTCAGTAACTTTAAATTTCCCCCATAGAGTTAACATGGGAAAAAACTAAGTGTTTTGAAACTGCGAATAAACCCTCTAAACGTGACAATCTAGTGCTAAAGTGATGCAAAACCACTCTTTTATGCACATTCAGTAACTTTAAATTTCCCCCATAGAGTTAACATGGGAAAAAACTAAGTGTTTTGAAACTGCAAATAAACCCTCTAAACGTGACAATCTAGTGCTAAAGTGATGCAAAACCACTCTTTTATGCACATTCAGTAACTTTAAATTTCCCCCATAGAGTTAACATGGGAAAAAACTAAGTGCTTTGAAACTTCGAATAAACCATCTAAATGTAGCAATCTATTGCTAAATTGACGCAAAATCACTCTTTTATGCACTTTCAGTAAATTTAATTTTTCCCCATAGAGTTAACATGGGAAAAAACTAAGTGTTTTGAAACTGCAAATAAACCCTCTAAACGTGACAATCTAGTGCTAAAATGACAGAAAATCAATCTTTTATGCACTTTCAGTAACTTTAATTTTCCCCCATAGAGATAACATGGGCAGCGGCAGTGTGTTGGTACCCATGCGGCATGACCATTTCAAGTCTACGGCAAAAGTAGGTATAGCTAAAAGTGACCGAAAAGTGGTTTGGAAGGTTGCCGACCCTTGTACCGTTGTCTACCGCCTTGTTACACACATCTTACCGAGTGGGATTGGAAAACATGCAACTATCGTCTCTAGTGTCGGCCACGAATCCTCCCATGTTATCTCTATGGGAAAAATGAATGTGCATGAAAGTGTGGTTTTGCGTCACTTTAGCTATAGCACTTTACATACATCTTACCGAGTGGGATTTGAGAATATGCTACTAACGTCTCTAACACACCTCTAGTGTCGATTTTGGCGGATTATTCAACACACTTCGTTTCTTCACCATGTTAACTCTATGGGGAAAAATTAAAGTTACTGAAAGAGCATAAAAGAGTGATTTTGCGTCAATTTAGCAATAGATTGCTACATTTAGATGGTTTATTCGAAGTTTCAAAACACTTAGTTTTTTCCCATGTTAACTCTATGGGGGAAATTTAAAGTTACTGAATGTGCATAAAAGAGTGGTTTTGCATCACTTTAGCACTAGATTGTCACGTTTAGAGGGTTTATTTGCAGTTTCAAAACACTTAGTTTTTTCCCATGTTAACTCTATGGGGGAAATTTAAAGTTACTGAATGTGCATAAAAGAGTGGTTTTGCATCACTTTAGCACTAGATTGTCACGTTTAGAGGGTTTATTCGCAGTTTCAAAACACTTAGTTTTTTCCCATGTTAACTCTATGGGGGAAATTTAAAGTTACTGAAAGTTCATAAAAGAGTGGTTTTGCATCACTTTAGCACTAGATTGTCACGTTTAGAGGGTTTATTCGCAGTTTCAACACACTTAGTTTTCTCCGCTCTTGCCGCATGGGTACCGAGACACTGCCGCTATGAGTTAAGCGGTAGGCTACGGTGCCATGGTCGGCAACCTTACACACATCTTACCGAGTGGGATTGGAAAACATGCAACTATCGTCTCTAGTGTCAGTCACGAATCTTCCCATGTTATCTCTATGGGAAAAATGAATGTGCATGAAAGTGAGGTTTTGCGTCACTTTAGCTATAGCACTTTACATACATCTTACCGAGTGGGATTTGAGAATATGCTACTAACGTCTCTAACACACCTCTAGTGTCGATTTTGTCGGATTATTCAAAACACTTCGTTTCTTCACCATGTTAACTCTATGGGGGAAACTTAAAGTTACTGAAAGTGCACTTGGGTGCTTTTTACCCCCATGTTAACTCTATGGGGGAAACTTAAAGTTACTGTAAGTGCTCATAGTTGCGGTTTTGCATCACTTTAGCACTAGATTGTCACGTTTAGAGGGTTTATTCGAAGTTTCAACACACTTAGTTTTCTCCCTATGTTAACTCTATGGGGAAAAATTAAAGTTACTGAAAGTGCTCATAAGTGCGGTTTTCCATCACTTTAGCTATAGTATGTTACATATAGATGGTTTATTCGAAGTTTCAAAACACTTTGATTTCTCCCCATGTTAACTCTATGGGGGAAAATTAAAGTTACTGAAAGTGCTCATAGTTGCGGTTTTGCATCACTTTAGCACTAGATTGTCACGTTTAGAGGGTTTATTCGAAGTTTCAACACACTTAGTTTTCTCCCCATGTTAACTCTATGGGGAAAAATTAAAGTTACTGAAAGTGCTCATAAGTGCTGTTTTCCATCACTTTAGCTATAGTATGTTACATATAGATGGTTTATATGAAGTTTCAACACACTTTGTTTTTTCCCTATGTTAACTCTATGGGGGAAATTCAAAGTAACTGAAAGTGCTCATAAGTGCTGTTTTCCATCACTTTAGCTATAGTATGTTACATATAGATGGTTTATATGAAGTTTCAACACACTTTGATTTCTCCCCATGTTAACTCTATGGGGGAAATTCAAAGTCACTGAAAGTGCACGAAAGTGCTGTTTTCCGTCACTTTAGGTCACTTTGGTCTCCCCATGTTAACTCTATGGGGGAAATTTAAAGTTACTGAATGTGCATAAAAGAGTGGTTTTGCATCACTTTAGCACTAGATTGTCACGTTTAGAGGGTTTATTCGCAGTTTCAAAACACTTAGTTTTTTCCCATGTTAACTCTATGGGGGAAATTTAAAGTTACTGAAAGTTCATAAAAGAGTGGTTTTGCATCACTTTAGCACTAGATTGTCACGTTTAGAGGGTTTATTCGCAGTTTCAACACACTTAGTTTTCTCCGCTCTTGCCGCATGGGTACCGAGACACTGCCGCTATGAGTTAAGCGGTAGGCTACGGTGCCATGGTCGGCAACCTTACACACATCTTACCGAGTGGGATTGGAAAACATGCAACTATCGTCTCTAGTGTCAGTCACGAATCTTCCCATGTTATCTCTATGGGAAAAATGAATGTGCATGAAAGTGAGGTTTTGCGTCACTTTAGCTATAGCACTTTACATACATCTTACCGAGTGGGATTTGAGAATATGCTACTAACGTCTCTAACACACCTCTAGTGTCGATTTTGTCGGATTATTCAAAACACTTCGTTTCTTCACCATGTTAACTCTATGGGGGAAACTTAAAGTTACTGAAAGTGCACTTGGGTGCTTTTTACCCCCATGTTAACTCTATGGGGGAAACTTAAAGTTACTGTAAGTGCTCATAGTTGCGGTTTTGCATCACTTTAGCACTAGATTGTCACGTTTAGAGGGTTTATTCGAAGTTTCAACACACTTAGTTTTCTCCCTATGTTAACTCTATGGGGAAAAATTAAAGTTACTGAAAGTGCTCATAAGTGCGGTTTTCCATCACTTTAGCTATAGTATGTTACATATAGATGGTTTATTCGAAGTTTCAAAACACTTTGATTTCTCCCCATGTTAACTCTATGGGGGAAAATTAAAGTTACTGAAAGTGCTCATAGTTGCGGTTTTGCATCACTTTAGCACTAGATTGTCACGTTTAGAGGGTTTATTCGAAGTTTCAACACACTTAGTTTTCTCCCCATGTTAACTCTATGGGGAAAAATTAAAGTTACTGAAAGTGCTCATAAGTGCTGTTTTCCATCACTTTAGCTATAGTATGTTACATATAGATGGTTTATATGAAGTTTCAACACACTTTGTTTTTTCCCTATGTTAACTCTATGGGGGAAATTCAAAGTAACTGAAAGTGCTCATAAGTGCTGTTTTCCATCACTTTAGCTATAGTATGTTACATATAGATGGTTTATATGAAGTTTCAACACACTTTGATTTCTCCCCATGTTAACTCTATGGGGGAAATTCAAAGTCACTGAAAGTGCACGAAAGTGCTGTTTTCCGTCACTTTAGGTCACTTTGGTCTCCCCATGTTAACTCTATGGGAGAAATTCAATGTTGCTGAAAGTGCTCATAAGTGCTGTTTTCCATCACTTTAGTCACTAAAAACTAAGTGTTTTGAAACTGCGAATAAACCCTCTAAACGTGACAATCTAGAGCTAAAATGACAGAAAATCAATCTTTTATGCACTTTCAGTAACTTTAATTTTCCCCCATAGAGATAACATGGGAAAAAACTAAGTGCTTTGAAACTGCAAATAAACCCTCTAAACGTGACAATCTAGTGCTAAAGTGATGCAAAACCACTCTTTTATGCACATTCAGTAACTTTAAATTTCCCCCATAGAGTTAACATGGGAAAAAAACTAAGTGTTTTGAAACTGCGAATAAACCCTCTAAACGTGACAATCTAGTGCTAAAATGACAGAAAATCAATCTTTTATTCACTTTCAGTAACTTTAATTTTCCCCCATAGAGATAACATGGGCAGCGGCATGACCATTTCAAGTCTACGGCAAAAGTAGGTATAGCTAAAAGTGACCGAAAAGTGGATTGGAAGGTTGCCGACCCTTGCCGCATGGGTACCGAGACACTGCCGCTATGAGTTCAGCGGTAGGCTACGGTGCCATGGTCGGCAACCTTACACACATCTTACCGAGTGGGATTGGAAAACATGCAACTATCGTCTCTAGTGTCAGTCACGAATCTTCCCATGTTATCTCTATGGGAAAAATGAATGTGCATGAAAGTGAGGTTTTGCGTCACTTTAGCTATAGTACTTTACATACATCTTACCGAGTGGGATTTGAGAATACGCTACTAACGTCTCTAATACATCTCTAGTGTCGATTTTGTCGGATTATTCAACACACTTTGTTTCTTCACCATGTTAACTCTATGGGGGAAACTTAAAGTTACTGAAAGTGCACTTGGGTGCTTTTTACCCACATGTTAACTCTATGGGGGAAACTTAAAGTTACTGAAAGTGCACTAGGGTGCTTTTTACCCCCATGTTAACTCTATGGGGGAAACTTAAAGTTACTAAAGGGCACTAGGGTGCCTTTTACCCCCATGTTAACTCTATGGGGGAAACTCAAAGTTACTGAAAGTGCACTAGGGTGCTTTTTACCCCCATGTTAACTCTATGGGGGAAACTCAAAGTTACTGAAAGTGCACTAGGGTGCTTTTTACCCCCATGTTAACTCTATGGGGGAAACTCAAAGTTACTGAAAGTGCACTAGGGTGCTTTTTACCCCCATGTTAACTCTATGGGGGAAACTCAAAGTTACTGAAAGTGAACTAGGGTGCTTTTTACCCCCATGTTAACTCTATGGGGGAAACTCAAAGTTACTGAAAGTGCACTAGGGTGCTTTTTACCCCCATGTTAACTCTATGGGGGAAACTCAAAGTTACTGAAAGTGCACTAGGGTGCTTTTTACCCCCATGTTAACTCTATGGGGGAAACTCAAAGTTACTGAAAGTGCACTAGGGTGCTTTTTACCCCCATGTTAACTCTATGGGGGAAACTCAAAGTTACTGAAAGTGCACTAGGGTGCTTTTTACCCCCATGTTAACTCTATGGGGGAAACTCAAAGTTACTGAAAGTGCACTAGGGTGCTTTTTACCCCCATGTTAACTCTATGGGGGAAACTCAAAGTTACTGAAAGTGCACTAGGGTGCTTTTTACCCCCATGTTAACTCTATGGGGGAAACTCAAAGTTACTGAAAGTGCACTAGGGTGCTTTTTACCCCCATGTTAACTCTATGGGGGAAACTTAAAGTTACTGAAAGTGTACTAGGGTGCTTATTACCCCCATGTTAACTCTATGGGGGAAACTCAAAGTTACTGAAAGTGCACTAGGGTGCTTTTTACCCCCATGTTAACTCTATGGGGGAAACTCAAAGTTACTGAAAGTGCACTAGGGTGCTTTTTACCCCCATGTTAACTCTATGGGGGAAACTCAAAGTTACTGAAAGTGCACTAGGGTGCTTTTTACCCCCATGTTAACTCTATGGGGGAAACTCAAAGTTACTGAAAGTGCACTAGGGTGCTTTTTACCCCCATGTTAACTCTATGGGGGAAACTCAAAGTTACTGAAAGTGCACTAGGGTGCTTTTTACCCCCATGTTAACTCTATGGGGGAAACTCAAAGTTACTGAAAGTGCACTAGGGTGCTTTTTACCCCCATGTTAACTCTATGGGGGAAACTCAAAGTTACTGAAAGTGCACTAGGGTGCTTTTTACCCCCATGTTAACTCTATGGGGGAAACTCAAAGTTACTGAAAGTGCACTAGGGTGCTTTTTACCCCCATGTTAACTCTATGGGGGAAACTCAAAGTTACTGAAAGTGCACTAGGGTGCTTTTTACCCCCATGTTAACTCTATGGGGGAAACTCAAAGTTACTGAAAGTGCACTAGGGTGCTTTTTACCCCCATGTTAACTCTATGGGGGAAACTCAAAGTTACTGAAAGTGCACTAGGGTGCTTTTTACCCCCATGTTAACTCTATGGGGGAAACTCAAAGTTACTGAAAGTGCACTAGGGTGCTTTTTACCCCCATGTTAACTCTATGGGGGAAACTCAAAGTTACTGAAAGTGCACTAGGGTGCTTTTTACCCCCATGTTAACTCTATGGGGGAAACTCAAAGTTACTGAAAGTGCACTAGGGTGCTTTTTACCCCCATGTTAACTCTATGGGGGAAACTCAAAGTTACTGAAAGTGCACTAGGGTGCTTTTTACCCCCATGTTATCTCTATGGGGGAAACTCAAAGTTACTGAAAGTGAACTAGGGTGCTTTTTACCCCCATGTTAACTCTATGGGGGAAACTCAAAGTGACTGAAAGTGCACTAGGGTGCTTTTTACCCCCATGTTAACTGTATGGGGAACTTAAAGTTACTGAAAGTGCTTATTAGTGCGGTTTTCCATCACTTTAGCTATAGTATGTTACATATAGATGGTTTATATGAAGTTTCAACACACTTTGTTTTCTCCCTATGTTAACTCTATGGGGAAAATTTAAAACTACTGAAAGTGCTCATAAGTGGGGTTTTCCATCACTTTAGCTATAGTATGTTTCATATAGATGGTTTATATGAAGTTTCAACACACTTTGTTTTCTCCCTATGTTAACTTTATGGGGGAAATTTAAAGTTACTGAAAGTGCTCATAATTGCGGTTTTCCATCACTTTAGCTATAGTATGTTACATATAGGGAGAAAACAAAGTGTGTTGAAACTTCATATAAACCATCTGTATGTAACATACTATAGCTAAAGTGATGGAAAACCGCACTAATGAGCACTTTCAGTAACTTTAAGTTCCCCCATACAGTTAACATGGGGGTAAAAAGCACCCTAGTGCACTTTCAGTAACTTTAAGTTTCCTCCATAGAGTTAACATGGGGGTAAAAAGCACCCTAGTGCAATTTCAGTAACTTTATAAGTTTCCCCCATAGAATTAACATGGGGGTAAAAAGCACCCTAGTGCACTTTCAGTAACTTTAAGTTTCCCCCATAGAGTTAACATGGGGGTAAAAAGCACCCTAGTGCACTTTCAGTAAATTTAAGTTTCCCCCATAGAGTTAACATGGGGGTAAAAAGCACCCTAGTGCACTTTCAGTAACTTTAAGATTCCCCCATAGAGTTAACATGGGGGTAAAAAGCGCTCTAGTGCACTTTCAGTAACTTTAAGTTTCCCCCATAGAGTTAACCTGGGGGTAAAAAGCACCCTAGTGCACTTTCAGTAACTTTAAGTAATCCCTATAGAGTTAACATGGGGGTAAAAAACACCCAAGTGCACTTTCAGTAACTTTAAGCTTCCCCCATAGAGTTAACATGGGGGTAAAAAGCACCCAAGTGCACTTTCAGTTACTTGAGGGTTACGGTGCCAGGGTCGTATAATTATTTCGACGCCCCTTGACCTCTCCCTAAATAATTGCTGGAGGCATTGGAGGTCAATTCCGGTAGAGGTAAATGTCCCCTTCAAGGACTGCTAGAGTGACCCCCCTCGGGAAATGGAACACCGAAAATAGGAGCACCAGTACGAAGATGTCATAGACTTTTTTTCCGACGGTGATTTCTCCCTCCCTAATTAATCCCAGGAACCGTGGGGGGTGTCTTTCGGTGGGTCTTTAAGTCCCCTTCAAGGACTGCTAGAGTGACCCCCCTCGGGAAATGGAACACCGAAAATAGGAGCACCAGTACGAAGATGTCATAGACTTTTTTTCCGACGGTGATTTCTCCCTCCCTAATTAATCCCTGGAACCGTGGGGGGTGTCTTTCGGTGGGTCTTTAAGTCCCCTTCAAGGACTGCTAGAGTGACCCCCCTCGGGAAATGGAACACCGAAAATAGGAGCACCAGTACGAAGATGTCATAGACTTTTTTTCCGACGGTGATTTCTCCCTCCCTAATTAATCCCTGGAACCGTGGGGGGTGTCTTTCGGTGGGTCTTTAAGTCCCCTTCAAGGACTGCTAGAGTGACCCCCCTCGGGAAATGGAACACCGAAAATAGGAGCACCAGTACGAAGATGTCATAGACCTTTTTTCCGACGGTGATTTCTCCCTCCCTAATTAATCCCTGGAACCGTGGGGGATGTCTTTCGGTGGGTCTTTAAGTCCCCTTCAAGGACTGCTAGAGTGACCCCCCTCGGGAAATGGAACACCGAAAATAGGAGCACCAGTACGAAGATGTCATAGACCTTTTTTCCGACGGTGATTTCTCCCTCCCTAATTAATCCCTGGAACCGTGGGGGGTGTCTTTCGGTGGGTCTTTAAGTCCCCTTCAAGGACTGCTAGAGTGACCCCCCTCGGGAAATGGAACACCGAAAATAGGAGCACCAGTACGAAGATGTCATAGACTTTTTTTCCGACGGTGATTTCTCCCTCCCTAATTAATCCCTGGAACCGTGGGGGGTGTCTTTCGGTTGGTCTTTAAGTCCCCTTCAAGGACTGCTAGAGTGACCCCTATCGGGAAATGGAACACCGAAAATAGGAGCACCAGTGCGAAGATGTCATAGACTTTTTTTCCGACGGTGATTTCTCCCTCCCTAATTAATCCCTGGAACCGTGGGGGGTGTCTTTCGGTGGGTCTTTAAGTCCCCTTCAAGGACTGCTAGAGTGACCCCCCTCGGGAAATGGAACACCGAAAATAGGAGCACCAGTACGAAGATGTCATAGACCTTTTTTCCGACGGTGATTTCTCCCTTCCTAATTAATCCCTGGAACCGTGGGGGGTGTCTTTCGGTGGGTCTTTAAGTCCCCTTCAAGGACTGCTAAAGTGACCCCCCTCGGGAAATGGAACACCGAAAATAGGAGCACCAGTATGAAGATGTCATAGACTTTTTTTCCGACGGTGATTTCTCCCTCCCTAATTAATCCCTGGAACCGTGGGGGGTGTCTTTCGGTGGGTCTTTAAGTCCCCTTCAAGGACTGCTAGAGTGACCCCCCTCGGGAAATGGAACACCGAAAATAGGAGCACCAGTACGAAGATGTCATAGACTTTTTTTCCGACGGTGATTTCTCCCTCCCTAATTAATCCCTGGAACCGTGGGGGGTGTCTTTCGGTGGGTCTTTAAGTCCCCTTCAAGGACTGCTAGAGTGACCCCCCTCGGGAAATGGAACACCGAAAATAGGAGCACCAGTACGAAGATGTCATAGACTTTTTTTCCGACGGTGATTTATCCCTCCCTAATTAATCCCTGGAACCATGGGGGGTGTCTTTCGGTGGGTCTTTAAGTCCCCTTCAAGGACTGCTAGAGTGACCCCCCTCGGGAAATGGAACACCGAAAATAGGAGCACCAGTACGAAGATGTCATAGACTTTTTTTCCGACGGTGATTTCTCCCTCCCTAATTAATCCCTGAAACCGTGGGGGGTGTCTTTCGGTGGGTCTTTAAGTCCCCTTCAAGGACTGCTAGAGTGACCCCCCTCGGGAAATGGAACACCGAAAATAGGAGCACCAGTACGAAGATGTCATAGACCTTTTTTCCGACGGTGATTTCTCCCTCCCTAATTAATCCCTGGAACCGTGGGGGGTGTCTTTCGGTGGGTCTTTAAGTCCCCTTCAAGGACTGCTAGAGTGACCCCCCTCGGGAAATGGAACACCGAAAAGAGGAGCACCAGTACGAAGATGTCATAGACTTTTTTTCCGACGGTGATTTCTCCCTCCCTAATTAATCCCTGGAACCGTGGGGGGTGTCTTTCGGTGGGTCTTTAAGTCCCCTTCAAGGACTGCTAGAGTGACCCCCCTCGGGAAATGGAACACCGAAAATAGGAGCACCAGTACGAAGATGTCATAGACCTTTTTTCCGACGGTGATTTCTCCCTCCCTAATTAATCCCTGGAACCGTGGGGGGTGTCTTTCGGTGGGTCTTTTAGTCCCCTTCAAGGACTGCTAGAGTGACCCCCCTCGGGAAATGGAACACCGAAAATAGGAGCACCAGTACGAAGATGTCATAGACTTTTTTTCCGACGGTGATTTCTCCCTCCCTAATTAATCCCTGGAACCGTGGGGGGTGTCTTTCGGTGGGTCTTTAAGTCCCCTTCAAGGACTGCTAGAGTGACCCCCCTCGGGAAATGGAACACCGAAAAGAGGAGCACCAGTACGAAGATGTCATAGACTTTTTTTCCGACGGTGATTTCTCCCTCCCTAATTAATCCCTGGAACCGTGGGGGGTGTCTTTCGGTGGGTCTTTAAGTCCCCTTCAAGGACTGCTAGAGTGACCCCCCTCGGGAAATGGAACACCGAAAATAGGAGCACCAGTACGAAGATGTCATAGACCTTTTTTCCGACGGTGATTTCTCCCTCCCTAATTAATCCCTGGAACCGTGGGGGGTGTCTTTCGGTGGGTCTTTAAGTCCCCTTCAAGGACTGCTAGAGTGACCCCCCTCGGGAAATGGAACACCGAAAATAGGAGCACCAGTACGAAGATGTCATAGACCTTTTTTCCGACGGTGATTTCTCCCTCCCTAATTAATCCCTGGAACCGTGGGGGGTGTCTTTCGGTGGGTCTTTAAGTCCCCTTCAAGGACTGCTAGAGTGACCCCCCTCGGGAAATGGAACACCGAAAATAGGAGCACCAGTACGAAGATGTCATAGACTTTTTTTCCGACGGTGATTTCTCCCTCCCTAATTAATCCCTGGAACCGTGGGGGGTGTCTTTCGGTGGGTCTTTAAGTCCCCTTCAAGGACTGCTAGAGTGACCCCCCTCGGGAAATGGAACACCGAAAATAGGAGCAGCTGTACGAAGATGTCATAGACTTTTTTTCCGACGGTGATTTCTCCCTCCCTAATTAATCCCTTGAACCGTGAGGGGGCTCTTTCGGTAGATCCTTTAGTCCTCTTTAAAGACATTCAGAGTTAGCCCTGTGGGGAAAAAGGGTAAAGAAAATTAGAGGACCGATAAAAAGTTGTGTTTGACTTTTTTTCCGACAGCAAAAAACTCGACGACATTAAAAAACCTACTTAAATATTAATTTATTAATTTATGCTAATTTATTAATTTATGTTAATTTATTAATTTATGTTAATTAATTAATTAATTAATTAATTAACATAATTTAGAATAAATTAGCATAAATTAATAAATTAACATAAATTAATAAATTATTTTTTAATTTGAGTTATTTACTGTCGTCGGGTTTTTTACTGTTGGAAAAAAGTATGACATCTTGGTACACGTGCTCCTATTTTCGGTGTTCCATTTCCCGAGGGGGATCACTCTAGCAGTCCTCGAAGGGGACTTAAAGACCCACCGAAAGACACCCCCCACGGTTCCAGGGATTAATTAGGGAGGGAGAAATCACCGTCGGAAAAAAAGTCTATGACATCTTCGTACTGGTGCTCCTATTTTCGGTGTTCCATTTCCCGAGGGGGGTCACTCTAGCAGTCCTTGAATGGGACTTAAAGACCCACCGAAAGACACCCCCCACGGTTCCAGGGATTAATTAGGGAGGGAGAAATCACCGTCGGAAAAAAAGTCTATGACATCTTCGTACAGCCGCTCCTATTTTCGGTGTTCCATTTCCCGAGGGGGGTCACTCTAGCAGTCCTTGAAGGGGACTTAAAGACCCACCGAAAGACACCCCCCACGGTTCCAGGGATTAATTAGGGAGGGAGAAATCACCGTCGGAAAAAAAGTCTATGACATCTTCGTACTGGTGCTCCTATTTTCGGTGTTCCATTTCCCGAGGGGGGTCACTCTAGCAGTCCTTGAAGGGGACTTAAAGACCCACCGAAAGACACCCCCCACGGTTCCAGGGATTAATTAGGGAGGGAGAAATCACCGTCGGAAAAAAAGTCTATGACATCTTCGTACTGGTGCTCCTATTTTCGGTGTTCCATTTCCCGAGGGGGGTCACTCTAGCAGTCCTCGAAGGGGACTTAAAGACCAACCGAAAGACACCCCCCACGGTTCCAGGGATTAATTAGGGAGGGAGAAATCACCGTCGGAAGAAAAGTCTATGACATCTTCGTACTGGTGCTCCTATTTTCGGTGTTCCATTTCCCGAGGGGGGTCACTCTAGCAGTCCTTGAAGGGGACTTAAAGACCCACCGAAAGACACCCCCCACGGTTCCAGGGATTAATTAGGGAGGGAGAAATCACCGTCGGAAAAAAGGTCTATGACATCTTCGTACTGGTGCTCCTATTTTCGGTGTTCCATTTCCCGAGGGGGGTCACTCTAGCAGTCCTTGAAGGGGACTTAAAGACCCACCGAAAGACACCCCCCACGGTTCCAGGGATTAATTAGGGAGGGAGAAATCACCGTCGGAAAAAAGGTCTATGACATCTTCGTACTGGTGCTCCTATTTTCGGTGTTCCATTTCCCGAGGGGGGTCACTCTAGCAGTCCTTGAAGGGGACTTAAAGACCCACCGAAAGACACCCCCCACGGTTCCAGGGATTAATTAGGGAGGGAGAAATCACCGTCGGAAAAAAAGTCTATGACATCTTCGTACTGGTGCTCCTATTTTCGGTGTTCCATTTCCCGAGGGGGGTCACTCTAGCAGTCCTTGAAGGGGACTAAAAGACCCACCGAAAGACACCCCCCACGGTTCCAGGGATTAATTAGGGAGGGAGAAATCACCGTCGGAAAAAAAGTCTATGACATCTTCGTACTGGTGCTCCTATTTTCGGTGTTCCATTTCCCGAGGGGGGTCACTCTAGCAGTCCTTGAAGGGGACTAAAAGACCCACCGAAAGACACCCCCCACGGTTCCAGGGATTAATTAGGGAGGGAGAAATCACCGTCGGAAAAAAAGTCTATGACATCTTCGTACTGGTGCTCCTATTTTCGGTGTTCCATTTCCCGAGGGGGGTCACTCTAGCAGTCCTTGAAGGGGACTTAAAGACCAACCGAAAGACACCCCCCACGGTTCCAGGGATTAATTAGGGAGGGAGAAATCACCGTCGGAAAAAAAGTCTATGACATCTTCGTACTGGTGCTCCTATTTTCGGTGTTCCATTTCCCGAGGGGGGTCACTCTAGCAGTCCTTGAAGGGGACTTAAAGACCCACCGAAAGACACCCCCCACGGTTCCAGGGATTAATTAGGGAGGGAGAAATCACCGTCGGAAAAAAGGTCTATGACATCTTCGTACTGGTGCTCCTATTTTCGGTGTTCCATTTCCCGAGGGGGGTCACTCTAGCAGTCCTTGAAGGGGACTTAAAGACCCACCGAAAGACACCCCCCACGGTTCCAGGGATTAATTAGGGAGGGAGAAATCACCGTCGGAAAAAAGGTCTATGACATCTTCGTACTGGTGCTCCTATTTTCGGTGTTCCATTTCCCGAGGGGGGTCACTCTAGCAGTCCTTGAAGGGGACTTAAAGACCCACCGAAAGACACCCCCCACGGTTCCAGGGATTAATTAGGGAGGGAGAAATCACCGTCGGAAAAAAAGTCTATGACATCTTCGTACTGGTGCTCCTATTTTCGGTGTTCCATTTCCCGAGGGGGGTCACTCTAGCAGTCCTTGAAGGGGACTAAAAGACCCACCGAAACACACCCCCCACGGTTCCAGGGATTAATTAGGGAGGGAGAAATCACCGTCGGAAAAAAGGTCTATGACATCTTCGTACTGGTGCTCCTATTTTCGGTGTTCCATTTCCCGAGGGGGGTCACTCTAGCAGTCCTTGAAGGGGATTTAAAGACCCACCGAAAGACACCCCCCACGGTTCCAGGGATTAATTAGGGAGGGAGAAATCTACGTCGGAAAAAAAGTCTATGACATCTTCGTACTGGTGCTCCTATTTTCGGTGTTCCATTTCCCGAGGGGGGTCACTCTAGCAGTCCTTGAAGGGGACTTAAAGACCCACCGAAAGACACCCCCCACGGTTCCAGGGATTAATTAGGGAGGGAGAAATCACCGTCGGAAAAAAAGTCTATGACATCTTCGTACTGGTGCTCCTATTTTCGGTGTTCCATTTCCCGAGGGGGGTCACTCTAGCAGTCCTTGAAGGGGACTTAAAGACCCACCGAAAGACACCCCCCACGGTTCCAGGGATTAATTAGGGAGGGAGAAATCACCGTCGGAAAAAAAGTCTATGACATCTTCGTACTGGTGCTCCTATTTTCGGTGTTCCATTTCCCGAGGGGGGTCACTCTAGCAGTCTTTGAAGGGGACTTAAAGACCCACCGAAAGACACCCCCCACGGTTCCAGGGATTAATTAGGGAGGGAGAAATCACCGTCGGAAAAAAGGTCTATGACATCTTCGTACTGGTGCTCCTATTTTCGGTGTTCCATTTCCCGAGGGGGGTCACTCTAGCAGTCCTTGAAGGGGACTTAAAGACCCACCGAAAGACACCCCCCACGGTTCCAGGGATTAATTAGGGAGGGAGAAATCACCGTCGGAAAAAAAGTCTATGACATCTTCGTACTGGTGCTCCTATTTTCGGTGTTCCATTTCCCGAGGGGGGTCACTCTAGCAGTCCTTGAAGGGGACTTAAAGACCCACCGAAAGACACCCCCCACGGTTCCAGGGATTAATTAGGGAGGGAGAAATCACCGTCGGAAAAAAAGTCTATGACATCTTCGTACTGGTGCTCCTATTTTCGGTGTTCCATTTCCCGAGGGGGGTCACTCTAGCAGTCCTTGAAGGGGACTTAAAGACCCACCGAAAGTCACCCCCCACGGTTCCAGGGATTAATTAGGGAGGGAGAAATCACCGTCGGAAAAAAAGTCTATGACATCTTCGTACTGGTGCTCCTATTTTCGGTGTTCCATTTCCCGAGGGGGGTCACTCTAGCAGTCCTTGAAGGGGACTTAAAGACCCACCGAAAGACACCCCCCACGGTTCCAGGGATTAATTAGGGAGGGAGAAATCACCGTCGGAAAAAAAGTCTATGACATCTTCGTACTGGTGCTCCTATTTTCGGTGTTCCATTTCCCGAGGGGGGTCACTCTAGCAGTCCTTGAAGGGGACTTAAAGACCCACCGAAAGACACCCCCCACGGTTCCAGGGATTAATTAGGGAGGGAGAAATCAGCGTCGGAAAAAAAGTCTATGACATCTTCGTACTGGTGCTCCTATTTTCGGTGTTCCATTTCCCGAGGGGGGTCACTCTAGCAGTCCTTGAAGGGGACTTAAAGACCCACCGAAAGACACCCCCCACGGTTCCTGGGATTAATTAGGGAGGGAGAAATCACCGTCGGAAAAAAAGTCTATGACATCTTCGTACTGGTGCTCCTATTTTCGGTGTTCCATTTCCCGAGGGGGGTCACTCTAGCAGTCCTTGAAGGGGACTTAAAGACCCACCGAAAGACACCCCCCAAGGTTCCTGGGATTAATTAGGGAGGGAGAAATCACCGTCGGAAAAAAAGTCTATGACATCTTCGTACTGGTGCTCCTATTTTCGGTGTTCCATTTCCCGAGGGGGGTCACTCTAGCAGTCCTTGAAGGGGACTAAAAGACCCACCGAAAGACACCCCCCACGGTTCCAGGGATTAATTAGGGAGGGAGAAATCACCGTCGGAAAAAAAGTCTATGACATCTTCGTACTGGTGCTCCTATTTTCGGTGTTCCATTTCCCGAGGGGGGTCACTCTAGCAGTCCTTGAAGGGGACTTAAAGACCCACCGAAAGACACCCCCCACGGTTCCAGGGATTAATTAGGGAGGGAGAAATCACCGTCGGAAAAAAAGTCTATGACATCTTCGTACTGGTGCTCCTATTTTCGGTGTTCCATTTCCCGAGGGGGGTCACTCTAGCAGTCCTTGAAGGGGACTTAAAGACCCACCGAAAGGCACCCCCCACGGTTCCAGGGATTAATTAGGGAGGGAGAAATCACCGTCGGAAAAAAAGTCTATGACATCTTCGTACTGGTGCTCCTATTTTCGGTGTTCCATTTCCCGAGGGGGGTCACTCTAGCAGTCCTTGAAGGGGACTTAAAGACCCACCGAAAGACACCCCCCACGGTTCCTGGGATTAATTAGGGAGGGAGAAATCACCGTCGGAAAAAAGGTCTATGACATCTTCGTACTGGTGCTCCTATTTTCGGTGTTCCATTTCCCGAGGGGGGTCACTCTAGCAGTCCTTGAAGGGGATTTAAAGACCCACCGAAAGACACCCCCCACGGTTCCAGGGATTAATTAGGGAGGGAGAAATCTACGTCGGAAAAAAAGTCTATGACATCTTCGTACTGGTGCTCCTATTTTCGGTGTTCCATTTCCCGAGGGGGGTCACTCTAGCAGTCCTTGAAGGGGACTTAAAGACCCACCGAAAGACACCCCCCACGGTTCCAGGGATTAATTAGGGAGGGAGAAATCACCGTCGGAAAAAAAGTCTATGACATCTTCGTACTGGTGCTCCTATTTTCGGTGTTCCATTTCCCGAGGGGGGTCACTCTAGCAGTCCTTGAAGGGGACTTAAAGACCCACCGAAAGACACCCCCCACGGTTCCAGGGATTAATTAGGGAGGGAGAAATCACCGTCGGAAAAAAAGTCTATGACATCTTCGTACTGGTGCTCCTATTTTCGGTGTTCCATTTCCCGAGGGGGGTCACTCTAGCAGTCCTTGAAGGGGACTTAAAGACCCACCGAAAGACACCCCCCACGGTTCCAGGGATTAATTAGGGAGGGAGAAATCACCGTCGGAAAAAAAGTCTATGACATCTTCGTACTGGTGCTCCTATTTTCGGTGTTCCATTTCCCGAGGGGGGTCACTCTAGCAGTCCTTGAAGGGGACTTAAAGACCCACCGAAAGACACCCCCCACGGTTCCAGGGATTAATTAGGGAGGGAGAAATCACCGTCGGAAAAAAAGTCTATGACATCTTCGTACTGGTGCTCCTATTTTCGGTGTTCCATTTCCCGAGGGGGGTCACTCTAGCAGTCCTTGAAGGGGACTTAAAGACCCACCGAAAGACACCCCCCACGGTTCCAGGGATTAATTAGGGAGGGAGAAATCACCGTCGGAAAAAAAGTCTATGACATCTTCGTACTGGTGCTCCTATTTTCGGTGTTCCATTTCCCGAGGGGGGTCACTCTAGCAGTCTTTGAAGGGGACTTAAAGACCCACCGAAAGACACCCCCCACGGTTCCAGGGATTAATTAGGGAGGGAGAAATCACCGTCGGAAAAAAGGTCTATGACATCTTCGTACTGGTGCTCCTATTTTCGGTGTTCCATTTCCCGAGGGGGGTCACTCTAGCAGTCCTTGAAGGGGACTTAAAGACCCACCGAAAGACACCCCCCACGGTTCCAGGGATTAATTAGGGAGGGAGAAATCACCGTCGGAAAAAAAGTCTATGACATCTTCGTACTGGTGCTCCTATTTTCGGTGTTCCATTTCCCGAGGGGGGTCACTCTAGCAGTCCTTGAAGGGGACTTAAAGACCCACCGAAAGACACCCCCCACGGTTCCAGGGATTAATTAGGGAGGGAGAAATCACCGTCGGAAAAAAAGTCTATGACATCTTCGTACTGGTGCTCCTATTTTCGGTGTTCCATTTCCCGAGGGGGGTCACTCTAGCAGTCCTTGAAGGGGACTTAAAGACCCACCGAAAGTCACCCCCCACGGTTCCAGGGATTAATTAGGGAGGGAGAAATCACCGTCGGAAAAAAAGTCTATGACATCTTCGTACTGGTGCTCCTATTTTCGGTGTTCCATTTCCCGAGGGGGGTCACTCTAGCAGTCCTTGAAGGGGACTTAAAGACCCACCGAAAGACACCCCCCACGGTTCCAGGGATTAATTAGGGAGGGAGAAATCACCGTCGGAAAAAAAGTCTATGACATCTTCGTACTGGTGCTCCTATTTTCGGTGTTCCATTTCCCGAGGGGGGTCACTCTAGCAGTCCTTGAAGGGGACTTAAAGACCCACCGAAAGACACCCCCCACGGTTCCAGGGATTAATTAGGGAGGGAGAAATCAGCGTCGGAAAAAAAGTCTATGACATCTTCGTACTGGTGCTCCTATTTTCGGTGTTCCATTTCCCGAGGGGGGTCACTCTAGCAGTCCTTGAAGGGGACTTAAAGACCCACCGAAAGACACCCCCCACGGTTCCTGGGATTAATTAGGGAGGGAGAAATCACCGTCGGAAAAAAAGTCTATGACATCTTCGTACTGGTGCTCCTATTTTCGGTGTTCCATTTCCCGAGGGGGGTCACTCTAGCAGTCCTTGAAGGGGACTTAAAGACCCACCGAAAGACACCCCCCAAGGTTCCTGGGATTAATTAGGGAGGGAGAAATCACCGTCGGAAAAAAAGTCTATGACATCTTCGTACTGGTGCTCCTATTTTCGGTGTTCCATTTCCCGAGGGGGGTCACTCTAGCAGTCCTTGAAGGGGACTAAAAGACCCACCGAAAGACACCCCCCACGGTTCCAGGGATTAATTAGGGAGGGAGAAATCACCGTCGGAAAAAAAGTCTATGACATCTTCGTACTGGTGCTCCTATTTTCGGTGTTCCATTTCCCGAGGGGGGTCACTCTAGCAGTCCTTGAAGGGGACTTAAAGACCCACCGAAAGACACCCCCCACGGTTCCAGGGATTAATTAGGGAGGGAGAAATCACCGTCGGAAAAAAAGTCTATGACATCTTCGTACTGGTGCTCCTATTTTCGGTGTTCCATTTCCCGAGGGGGGTCACTCTAGCAGTCCTTGAAGGGGACTAAAAGACCCACCGAAAGACACCCCCCACGGTTCCAGGGATTAATTAGGGAGGGAGAAATCACCGTCGGAAAAAAAGTCTATGACATCTTCGTACTGGTGCTCCTATTTTCGGTGTTCCATTTCCCGAGGGGGGTCACTCTAGCAGTCCTTGAAGGGGACTTAAAGACCCACCGAAAGACACCCCCCACGGTTCCAGGGATTAATTAGGGAGGGAGAAATCACCGTCGGAAAAAAAGTCTATGACATCTTCGTACTGGTGCTCCTATTTTCGGTGTTCCATTTCCCGAGGGGGGTCACTCTAGCAGTCCTTGAAGGGGACTAAAAGACCCACCGAAAGACACCCCCCACGGTTCCAGGGATTAATTAGGGAGGGAGAAATCACCGTCGGAAAAAAAGTCTATGACATCTTCGTACTGGTGCTCCTATTTTCGGTGTTCCATTTCCCGAGGGGGGTCACTCTAGCAGTCCTTGAAGGGGACTTAAAGACCCACCGAAAGACACCCCCCACGGTTCCAGGGATTAATTAGGGAGGGAGAAATCACCGTCGGAAAAAAAGTCTATGACATCTTCGTACTGGTGCTCCTATTTTCGGTGTTCCATTTCCCGAGGGGGGTCACTCTAGCAGTCCTTGAAGGGGACTAAAAGACCCACCGAAAGACACCCCCCACGGTTCCAGGGATTAATTAGGGAGGGAGAAATCACCGTCGGAAAAAAAGTCTATGACATCTTCGTACTGGTGCTCCTATTTTCGGTGTTCCATTTCCCGAGGGGGGTCACTCTAGCAGTCCTTGAAGGGGACTTAAAGACCAACCGAAAGACACCCCCCACGGTTCCAGGGATTAATTAGGGAGGGAGAAATCACCGTCGGAAAAAAAGTCTATGACATCTTCGTACTGGTGCTCCTATTTTCGGTGTTCCATTTCCCGAGGGGGGTCACTCTAGCAGTCCTTGAAGGGGACTAAAAGACCCACCGAAAGACACCCCCCACGGTTCCAGGGATTAATTAGGGAGGGAGAAATCACCGTCGGAAAAAAAGTCTATGACATCTTCGTACTGGTGCTCCTATTTTCGGTGTTCCATTTCCCGAGGGGGGTCACTCTAGCAGTCCTTGAAGGGGACTAAAAGACCCACCGAAAGACACCCCCCACGGTTCCAGGGATTAATTAGGGAGGGAGAAATCACCGTCGGAAAAAAAGTCTATGACATCTTCGTACTGGTGCTCCTATTTTCGGTGTTCCATTTCCCGAGGGGGGTCACTCTAGCAGTCCTTGAAGGGGACTTAAAGACCAACCGAAAGACACCCCCCACGGTTCCAGGGATTAATTAGGGAGGGAGAAATCACCGTCGGAAAAAAAGTCTATGACATCTTCGTACTGGTGCTCCTATTTTCGGTGTTCCATTTCCCGAGGGGGGTCACTCTAGCAGGCCTTGAAGGGGACATTTACCTCTATCGGAATTGACCTCCCATGCCTCCAGCAATTATTTAGGGAGAGGGCAAGGGGCGTCGAAATAATTATACGACCTTGGCACCGTAGCCCTCAAGTTACTGAAAGTGCACTTGGGTGCTTTTTACCCCATGTTAACTCTATGGGGGAAGCTTAAAGTTACTGAAAGTGCACTTGGGTGCTTTTTACCCCCATGTTAACTCTATGGGGATTACTTAAAGTTACTGAAAGTGCACTAGGGTGCTTTTTACCCCCAGGTTAACTCTATGGGGGAAACTTAAAGTTACTGAAAGTGCACTAGGGTGCTTTTTACCCCCATGTTAACTCTATGGGGGAAACTTAAATTTACTGAAAGTGCACTAGGGTGCTTTTTACCCCATGTTAACTCTATGGGGGAAACTTAAAGTTACTGAAAGTGCACTAGGGTGCTTTTTACCCCCATGTTAACTCTATGGGGGAAACTTAAAGTTACTGAAAGTGCACTAGGATGCTTTTTACCCCCATGTTAACTCTATGGGGGAAACTTAAAGTTACTGAAAGTGCACTAGGGTGCTTTTTACCCCCATGTTAACTCTATGGGGGAAACGTAAAGTTACTGAAATTGCACTAGGGTGCTTTTTACCCCCATGTTAACTCTATGGAGGAAACTTAAAGTTACTGAAAGTGCACTAGGGTGCTTTTTACCCCCATGTTAACTGTATGGGGGAAATTAAAGTTACTGAAAGTGCTCATTAGTGCGGTTTACCATCACTTTAGCTATAGTATGTTACATATAGATGGTTTATATGAAGTTTCAACACACTTTGTTTTCTCCCTATATGTAACATACTATAGCTAAAGTGATGGAAAACCGAACTTATGAGCACTTTCAGTAACTTTAAATTTCCCCCATAAAGTTAACATAGGGAGAAAACAAAGTGTGTTGAAACTTCATATAAACCATCTATATGAAACATACTATAGCTAAAGTGATGGAAAACCCCACTTATGAGCACTTTCAGTAGTTTTAAATTTTCGCCATAGAGTTAACATAGGGAGAAAACAAAGTGTGTTGAAACTTCATATAAACCATCTATATGTAACATACTATAGCTAAAGTGATGGAAAACCGCACTAATAAGCACTTTCAGTAACTTTAAGTTCCCCATACAGTTAACATGGGGGTAAAAAGCACCCTAGTGCACTTTCAGTAATTTTAAGTTTCCTCCATAGAGTTAACATGGGGGTAAAAAGCACCCTAGTGCACTTTCAGTAACTTTAAGTTTCCCCCATAGAGTTAACATGGGGAAAAAAAGCACCCTAGTGCACTGTGAGTAACTTTAAATTTCCCCCATAGAGTTAACATGGGGAAAAAAAGCACCCTAGTGCACTTTCAGTAACTTTAAGTTTCCCCCATAGAGTTAACATGGGGGTAAAAAGCACCCTAGTGCACTTTCAGTAACTTTGAGTTTCCCCCATAGAGTTAACATGGGGGTAAAAAGCACCCTAGTTCACTTTCAGTAACTTTGAGTTTCCCCCATAGAGTTAACATGGGGGTAAAAAGCACCCTAGTGCACTTTCAGTAACTTTAAGTTTCCCCCATAGAGTTAACATGGGGGTAAAAAGCACCCAAGTGCACTTTCAGTAACTTTAAGTTTCCCCCATAGAGTTAACATGGGGGTAAAAAGCACCCTAGTTCACTTTCAGTAACTTTGAGTTTCCCCCATAGAGTTAACATGGGGGTAAAAAGCACCCTAGTTCACTTTCAGTAACTTTGAGTTTCCCCCATAGAGTTAACATGGGGGTAAAAAGCACCCTAGTGCACTTTCAGTAACTTTGAGTTTCCCCCATAGAGTTAACATGGGGGTAAAAAGCACCCTAGTGCA